>JAFEJD010001355.1:0-20661 GCA_018296065.1 Blastomyces percursus | reverse complement strand
CTCCTTTCCTTCTCAATAAGGCGCTGAGCCCTACAGTAGCACGTTGAGAGCGCTTTAGACGTAGATTAGCTTGGCATTATCACTTACATTTTTATATATATATAGGAGCACTTCGAAATTTTGGAATGGAGAATCTGGTGTCAACTATGCGGTGGTCCAGCTTGCTTAAAGAAAAAAGGGGAAAGGGATAATAAAAGGAGGTTTGAACTCGCATGCCTTACAGCGTAGTAGAGAGGTTTGAAATTGCCCAATGCCCAATGAGGGTTCCCCAGGATGCCAAGCCTTAATTTGGGTTAAGTTCTCGATGCCGAGCTTTTTTTATTTTTTTTTATTTTTGGTGTTTAATTTGGTTTTGTCACACAGAGTTTTCATATTGAGCCCCATAATGATTCGAACATATGTCGGGCAAAGATGCTGATCAAGGCATTTCCACGGGAATGGAAGCTACTGGGCAGGCGCTGGCCCAACCAATAAATCAAAATGACTTGATTGTCCAGGCGAGAGCCCAAAGACAGCTCCCACAGCTGAATCCAAATGAAGGGCTCTTTTCGCAGCTCGCGAGCAACCCTTTCTTTACAGCAGTATGTTATACGAATAGCGTGGATATCGTTCTTCTGCAGGCTAACATGGATATGGTACTGATAGGGTTTTGGTCTTGCCGGCCTTGGGGCTGGCCTGACACTTGCCCAGCGAGGTATTAGACATGGAGCTGTTCTCCTTCGTAGGCGCATGCTTGTCGAAGTGGAAATAAATATCAAGGATGACTCGTACGGCTGGTTTCTACATTGGATGACCTTATATCAACGGTCGCAACTTCAAAGAGCACCGACCGCCGAAAAACCCGGCTTCGTCGATTCCCTCCTGCGAAGACTCACCCCGGGAATGCGTCAATTGTCGATCCAAACGCAGAAAGTGGAACATCCCAATGGGGCGATGCATACGCGATTCGCACTTATACCTGGGCCTGGTAAACATGTTCTCCGATATAAAAACGCTTTTATCTTCGTCAATCGCGTGCGAGAAGCCAAATCAAGGGATCACCAAACCGGGCGACCGTGGGAGACGGTTACCCTAACTACGCTCTATTCCCAACGTCATATTTTTGAAGACTTATTTAAGGAGGCCCACGAGTACGCTGCGCGGTCGCAAGAAGGGAAAACTGTAATCTATAATTCCTGGGGCACTGAGTGGAGGCAGTTTGGCCAATCCCGGCGCAAAAGGCCGTTGGAATCTGTTATTTTGGATAAGGGGGTTAAAGAACGGATCGTGGATGATGTGAAGGATTTCCTTGAGAGTGGATCCTGGTACTATGATCGCGGCATTCCTTACAGACGGGGTTATCTCCTCCATGGCCCGCCGGGCAGCGGCAAGAGCTCATTTATTCAAGCACTCGCGGGCGAGCTGGATTACGACATTGCCATCCTCAACTTGAGCGAGAGAGGTCTAACTGACGATCGCCTGAACCACCTTCTCACCATCATACCTACCCGCACCCTGGTACTATTGGAAGATGTAGATGCCGCCTTCGGGAACCGGCGCGTGCAGTCCGACGCCGATGGATACGGGGGAGCCAATGTGACATTTTCGGGCCTCCTTAATGCTCTTGACGGCGTGGCTAGTGCTGAAGAACGCATAATTTTCTTGACAACAAACCACATTGAGCGGCTTGACGAAGCTCTCGTTCGACCGGGCCGTGTTGATATGACCGTTAGACTTGGCGAAGCTACAAGATATCAAGTTGCACAACTCTGGGAGCGGTTTTACGGCGATTTTGACAAGACGGGTATCTACCAGACTCAGTTTTTGGAAAAGCTTTATAAATTGGGTATTATAGAGGATGAGAATGGCCACAAAATTCCAGCGGAAAGTGCCACAAGTGCTGCAGCTCTGCAAGGGCTCTTTTTATACAACAAGGGCGACATGGAAGGCGCTATCAGGATGGCAGAAGGCCTTGTGTCGGAGGAATAGCTTCAATCCCTAGATAGCAGGGAACGAATTTGTACACTATTTACTGAGATCCATTAACTCTATTATCCAGAGGCTTTGACCAATATCTCCCTCGACTATTGCATCTGAGGCTCCACCCTCTCTGCGTTGGTTGGCCCATTAACGAAGCGAATAAGAATTGATACCAGGCCTCACTGCACCTTTGAAGGATGTGTCTGGCCGGCGCATAACGATTCTTGCAGCGATGTGATCGGCCTGCACCATCCCAACCAATCGTCCGTATTATTGGAGAACTATTTTTCGAAGTAACACCATCACGTGATATGAATATTCCTAATTTAGTAACTGACCGACGTCACGATCTCACAGCAGCCTCGTAAAAGCTCTCCTACCCAATGGCAGCCGCGCCCTTTGCGCCGCGCCCCTTTAGCGTTTCCTACTAAATAAAGTCTCTACTTTTCTAGTCGGGCCGTGTCAAGAAAAGAACCCCAACCACCAGCTTCGCAGCCCCTTGTCAGAGTCACTCTTTCGAGCTTCGAAGCGCCGAACAGTTGATGTATTTTAAGGGATTGCCTCCAATCAGCTTGATCTCATGTGCAGCAGCAGATATCCCGAGATATCTTACTCGATGTCTGACGAAAGTGATTCTGCCCTCGAATACTGTTGAACAATGCTTAGTCTCACCGATTCTTTCCTCTAGCTTGGTTCTTCCTGCAAAGCGTCAGGAACTTGAACCCGAAAAAGCAATTTTATGTTGGTGATGGGATTTAGCATCCAATCCCGTCCCACTGGTCCTAGGGCTGGTGTGCTGATAGATTCCACAGCTGCTGTTTCCAAGCGGATCACTCCTCCAAGCACCATCCTTCCTTCATGCCTAGGCGTCAAACTATTGCCCACGGCGCAAGGGCAGGAGAACAGAAGGCATTCCCCCCACCTCTACGTCCTGCATTGAGCTGTTCCTATTGGTCCGCCGCTTTTTGTGGAGGACCTCTACTGTGCATTGAAAATATGGCGTTTCCACTGAAGGCGGACTTGCCTCTCCATTTTAATATTCTATTTTCCCCTCCGCTTTAATCATTTTTATTCTTCCTTCTGTTATGCTGTCCAGGCGAAGCTTGGATCGTTGTATGCGTTTCGCCCTCTGGCGTATGGGCCTTCCATTATCCTTGGGGTTTCACAACTCTCGTTCATGTAAAGACATCCCCAAAGCCCAACGAAACTTGCAGGCTATATGATTCTTGCTACTACCAACTCGTTGCACATTCTATTGGCCTGGCCTTCACTTTCAATAATTGAGGGCAAGAATGGCGAGCCAAACCCAGTTTCAGCTCTTCCCGCAGGTGCAGCCGCAAAATAGACCAAATGGCAATCCATTCAGAAAAGGCCATCGACGGCGCGCTACGAAGTCTCCAGTGGTCTCACCAATCCTGGGGAACGATAAAGCATCTTCCCAAACCGAGGCAGTCATTCTTCAAATTATTGAGGACACAAATAAGACCCCTCTAGCACCTCCCCCGCCTGTTCA
This sequence comes from Blastomyces percursus, assembly GCA_018296065.1. NCBI lineage: Eukaryota > Fungi > Ascomycota > Eurotiomycetes > Onygenales > Ajellomycetaceae > Blastomyces > Blastomyces percursus. The sequence goes on along the minus strand of JAFEJD010001355.1, from coordinate 17,189 downwards.
TATTGTGAGGCCAAATTCTCCCACCCTCAGTGCGAAACCAGGAGAAGAAGCGAGATTTGCGGAATCCCCACACGAGTTCAATAATGATAAAGCTCCGCCTTCACGGTCAGCTTCACCGGAGCCTATTCGATCTGGATCTCCAGTACAGATTGAGGTTACCATGCCCAACTCACCGTCCAAATCCCCTACTTCACCAGCAATGCCAATGAGGTCAATATTTCCTCGTTACGATCCCAACCTGCCTTTGAATCAGCAACGTTACTATCCCCAACGTTCGACGCAAAACGATCTTCCACGGGAAGTTATATCAAGGTCTGACTACAGCCCCAGTGTGGCCTCTCCACGATCTGCATTCCCTCGCACGATGCGCGAGTCCACCCAACTAGCAACGGCTGTCAAGCTTTCGTCGTCCGAGCAACTCACACGTCTATGGGAGGCTGCTAATGGAGAAGGGCCGCAACCTGAACTTGGAACATTTTACTTGCATCTTTCCAAGTGAGTTGACAACCAATCTTGTAAAATTATCCTTGTAGCCCTCTGCTAATCAATGATCCTACAGAGTGGACCATCTCACATACACGTTTGGAAATCAATCTGCGACGCTGTATACACTCAAAACTAATACAATGGGAGACGTGGACATTCAAAGATCTCACCCAACCAGAAAGCATACCAAGTCTCCTATTATTACGCTCAACAGCACGGAAATTAACAGGCCTAATGGTGCTGGTTTTATTACAGTTGTTTTCCCTATGTTGGCAGGGATCCTGGCCAGGGATCAGGCCTTGAGCTTGTCAAGGCAACACCAACTGGCCCCAACCGACGCAATGGAAGTGGAGGACGATGCTGTTAGGCGGGCAGAAGCACAGGAGACTTGTATACTGGAGTGGAATGGGCTCCATGGTCGGTACGACGTTCAGCATCAGGCTTTGTTTAATGATCCAAGTGACGACAAGCCAACTGAGGTCCAACGCCAAGGATGTCCTATCATAAATAAACGAGGCCAAATATTACACCTCACGGTTTCCGCCTCCACAACAGATAGTGCAGAGCTTGGCAATCCCCCATCAATCCTTGTCACAATCCCAGGCCGAGACTCGACCAAGGACACTCCTTTGGTAGCTCTAGACTTGGAGACAATGAATCTATCAATTTCAGCGGGCATAATATCCTCCACAATCCCGGCCTTATATTGCATAGACTCCTTGGTTGCCTCAATCCTCATCATCGCATCGACGGATCAATATATTAGAAGCATTTTGGGTGGTAAGAGCATCGAAACAACTGTTAGCACAGGAGAAGTCCCTGAACCACATGATGTGACACCCCCGGGGGCGCCTTCGGTAACTGCCTCACAACCACGTTTCAACGGCAAGCTAATCGCTACGCAGGCGGAGCGTGATGAGGCGGAGCAAGAAGCTAAACTGATGTCACAAATTCATTCTTCCCTCAAACGCAAGACAAGGTTTTCGTTTTGGAGAAGGTCGTCGTTTTCCTCACCCGAGAAGAAGACAAAAGTGAAAAATAATAAGAATAAGAACATCCCGGTTGTGGTTGAGGAGATCGACCTTGAAAGCTATGGACGGTATAGCAGCGGATCTCGCGAAGGAGAGGAATTACCTGGTATCGCGAGATCCGCGCTGAAGCTGATATTCTGGGGATTAAAGGCTATGGTCTGGGGCCTTACTGTCGCAGTGAAGTTTATTGCATGGTTCCTGGTTAAGTTGACATGGTGCTTTACTAGCGAGAAATTTTAACCCAGGGCGGGGAACAAATAGCGAGGCGTTTTTCGGATAGGAGTTCCGGCGCATGATTTAGGAGTGTATTAAATCCTCGATAAAACCTGTAGTCACGATTGGGATTACAGTATTATTACTGCTGGCGACGATTCGTAGGGTAGCTGGACTTTATTCATGGGCTTTACTTGTGTTTCCGTCAAACGAGCCTGGGAAGCTGGAGGGCGCTTTGTTTTATTTTGCCACCCTATTTTTTCTTTACTTCCCCCTTTATTTCTGCACAATTACTTATTCCCTTTCACTTCTACAATATTTTGCTTTTCATTGGCCGTACATTCACCCCTTCCCCCCCTTTACGCCTTCACTTATCTTTTCTCATACTGTTTTCACACAGGTGTTGGGGAGACAGGGCTGCAGCGCGGAGCACTTATTGTGAAGTTAGGGAACGTGATTGAATACACGCACGCGTGGAAACTAGCCAAAGCCCACTTAAATGATTTGATGAATGGAATACGAGTGAGTCCCAATCACACAGTTGGCAGCTTGGTGCAAATTTACAGCTTCATGAAAAAACGGCATAACCTCAGTGATACATAAAATCAGAAACGGAAAGTCCGGCGGTAGAGGTGGCCTCTAAAATTCTCCTCCTAACGTCTCGCATGGTAAAAGTTAAGGTACCGCACAAAAAAACCTAAATCAAGGTTATTGGTTCTTCCCAATCGTCTATATGCATTGGAAAGTCATTGAATCAATCCAATCAACCGACTCTAGAAAAGCAGAAGCTAAAATACCAAACAAGGTACGAAGCAAGGTAATCCAATAAGGGTATCGTGTCAAAAAAATAAAACATCTTAGCACAAGGTTTATAGATGTTTTCACCTCTCTATTCTGTCCGCCGGCAAGGGACGACAGGTCAGCGACCGTCAAATCCAGAATTTGGAAATCCCAATATAGTAATCAAAAACCAGAATATACATTCCTGAACGGGAAAACATCAGAAGAAACTCAATTCGTCATCACTCGAGCCAACAATATTACAATCTGCTGCTTGTAAGGTGGGTGTTTTTCGTAACGAGGTAGAAGATCGTGTCATCCGGAGGCGTGCTACAGGATGAGTGGAGCAGGAGAGTGATTTTCTAGCGCTGGGTGTACAGAGACTTTTGCGCCGCAAAAGGTAACGGGGAGACGGTTCTCTGACAAGCACATCTTCGTCATCACCGTCACTATCATAATTGTGATCGCTAAGATCATCATCACTGTTATTGTCACCGCAGTCGGAGCCGGCTAGCATTCTCTCCTTTTCCTCTTGAATCGAAAAACTGCTCGATTCCGTGTCTATACATCTCTTCCTGTCATGGCCGATGACAACTTTAACCGCCTTGCCTGGAGTCTGTGGCTCTGGGAGTCTAACCTCCATAGTTGCAGGGTTGAGCAATGAACGATTGATATCCGTTCGTTGACATAATGGCCTTACTTCCGTTTTACTTGGTTCAGCGACATAATGTTTCTTCTTCGTGATTTTCGAGCGCTTGAATCGATCAAAGATCAACAGGTCAGAGTCATTGCCCTCACGTTCATCGACGTAAAAGCTCCAGGAACGGCTTTTCCCGGACGGTAGCCGGCGAGGGGGCGCATCTACTGACGATGAATATGTTGTTCTCCCGTGTTTTCCTGAGCCCAAGTTTGGAGAATTGACTCCGCGCTTCCTTTTCTCAGAGTACAATGGAGAGGTGAACTCTGATGAAGTAAGGTTCGAGTTATAGCCTTTTAAACAAGCTGAGAATGTGCTGGAGCTTTTAGATGCTCTTGCATCGTCTGCATCACGTGAATTTGGTAGCTCATCCGGAGGGTTTGGCAGGAATTGATTTTGGGCCTTACATGCTCGTAGGCTCCTTTGTGCTCCACTGGCTGGAGCTGCAGCGATCCACTCTCCGATGCTCTCTTCCCATATATAACCAGTTTTGGACAAAGCTAAAGAAGGAGTTAGGGGTATGATTTCGTCGTATCCGAAGGGACCATTGGAATGTTTCGCCGCTTTGGCCTGTATGTGAGCTGCCCACGAATGGTGATCGGGATGAAGAGTAGATTCCGCAAAGTTTAGTGCCGCGTCCACTGCAACCTTACCCAGAAGCGCCTTGAGCGCAGGATATGGCTGTAGGTTGTCCTCTATAAGTGCATTAGTAAAGATTTCTAGATGAGTGAATCCATCTTCACTGAGTGCTCGACCGCAACATTGCGATACCTGGGTCACAAAGGTCGATAGGCTAGTTGTAAGATCCTTTCGACTTTTAAATATCCGAGTGAAATATTCGAAAGTGCTTAAAAGTTTTGTTGCTCCCGGTCCCTCCTTTTTGGCATTCTCCCAGCTGCATTTAAGAATGTAATCTGCCATCAAAATATGTCCTACTCGCAACAGCTCTGATCTTGGGCGATCCTGTGCTAGATCAAAGGATGCGTCTAGTATATCATGCTGTATTATGGCTGAAATTTTAAGCAAAATGTGGTGCATTGGAGACGCACTTGATGCCAAAGTGGGTAATTGGCTAGCAAAGCGTACGAGGTGAGCACTGCAAAGAATGCCTAAAATACTCGATATGCTGTTATTCAAAGCAATTGACAAATATTCATTTGTTTTTGCTTTTGGGTTCTCGGGAAAGCTGTGACGTGAAGAGTTTAGTTTGTATCTTCCCTCATCGCATTTTTGTAGTGTATCCGTGTCCATAGCTAATTCAGAGGTTGAAAAGCTGCAATGAGTATTCGATCGAGAGGCCGCAAGAATCATATTCACAATGAACAACACAGACGCGGAGCAATCGCCGTCTTCGCATGATATCGACCGAATGGCATGAGTCACAAACGGCTTCATAGACTCCGTAACTATCCATTCAACTGGCACGATGCCGTCCCGCAATAAAGATCCAACCTCGCGAAAAAAGAAGCTTAAATGGTTAGCTTTGTTGACATAAGTTGCTAATGTATGAAATACACCAAAATTTTCGGACGAAAACAAAGAACAGTCCAGATGCGTAGGGCCTTCGATGCTCTGGGTAATAGAAAGCAAAGCGGATAATATTCCTTGCGCAGCATCATACGAAACCGAGTCGATTGAGTTTAGCGCTAGCTGGCGCGCTATCATAGGAGATATCCATCTGTTCCGAATCGCTTCGCAGACCAAACTGATCCCATGGAGACGGACGAGCGACTTAAGCGGTTTCCATCCAGAATTAGATATACTATACATGTTTTCCAGCTCTGTGAAAATAAGATCTGCAACATCGACCTTCTCGTCCTTGTCCTCACAATTATCGACAGTCTCCTGTTCGCTCGTAATATACATAGAAGTTGTACTCAACGCCATCGACATAAGTGATCTTGCTCCGTGACCGTTACTCTTTTCCGGAGCTGTGATTGTGAGAAATGTATCCCAAACTTGGAAAATTGCTTGCGCTATGGCAATATATGACGGATCGTTATAATCATTACACGAATCCTTCCAAATCATCTGGCTATTCCATCCACCGTAAGCGGGTAATTTCCGTTTCATAGGACCTCGACGAGAATTTTGAGTTGATGAGTCTTCATTGGAGTCTGCAATGGCTGCATCCCCACATGCGTTTCCATATGGCTCCTCCTCTTCCTGACATTGTCTCTTTTTCCCTTTGATTAACGGCGTGGGAATGGAAAACTCCCCGGGTTGCAGCTTCAGCGTCTCCGGACTCCTCAAAACGACCCTTGACCGGCTACCAGTACGAGCGGAATATTTATGTCTAATGCGCTTGCGCACGGCACCCCCTGGGACCCAAGTTGGATCATCGCGAGTGGATTCGGAGTCGGAGTCGGAAGCTCCTAGTTCCTCTTTGGCCGCCGTATTGCTCTTCTGACTTGATTCCGATACAATGGTACCATTCAGACTCCGCGTTCCCAGGGGAGTTATCTTCCAATGTTTTTCCAGGCGCAGTATAGTGGACGTCAAAGGACGTAGCGCCCTATTGCACCACCTCGACGTGATGGAGACTGCAGCTGCGGAAGGTCTTAGACGTGAAGGGGCTGAATTCAACGTCATTTTAAGGAAAAGCGCGGGACCTTTGGATCTGGGAAACTTTGCGCTGCTATTAATACTAGTGTTTTCAATAACGTAGATTTGGGCACATAATCGGAGGACTATCTCCTTTGACATACCAATTTAACACAACACGGCCGCCGTTCGCTGCCACATCAGCGGCGCAGCTCCCCTCCACCTCCGCAAGTCCTATCGTAACCAAGAAAATAAAGTCATGCGAAACATTAAATCGATGCATTAATATATTTGGACAAGTAATTGGGCCTTAAAATATACAATTGCGACTATACTGTCACTATGCTGGTACAAGTCGAAGCTCTGCTGCCTATGGAGACTTTTTGAGGTTCATCACGGATGTAAACAATCATTATCACGTGATCTTGATCTTGGCGTGCGTCATAACACGGTCGCCAGCAAAACCGAAATATGTGGTTAGGAGAGATGTCAATCATTTTTAAGCCTATTCCCATAGTACAGTATTATCCACTTTTCCTGTTGCTCGTGAAATGACATGTCATCAACTATATATACAGTAAGGGAAATACACAAAAAAATCAAAAAAAAAAAAAAAAAGAAGAAGAAAAAAAAGAAAGAAAGGACATGGGAAGTCAGTCGACCGTTGAAAAGCAGATTGAGAAAATGAAAGCCATGCTATGTAAGTCCCCTACATTTTATACAACGAAGTAGTACCGCAAACAAAGGAGATGAGTGTATATAGGAAAAAGAAAAAATAAAACAATACTTTGTGAGTAGAGATGGTTGCAAGACAACGGCGTAGAACTATGTTCAAAAAAAGGGGCGTAGCAGCACAATCGTCCATATGAATCGACAAACGATGTTAGCTCAAAAGCTGGAACGCTCGAGTTCCTTCTCTTTTCTGGCTAATAATGGGTTGGTAACCAAGATATTCCCCTCTCAGCGGTGTTTATAGGTGTCTGTAGCTCGGTAGTTCCAGGGGAAACGGGCTGAGTGGGCTGGATTTATTTAAAAAAAAAAAAAAAAATGAGGGGGATAATAATAACATTTATAGAAACGGGGGCAATTAAATGATCAAAAATGGTCGGTGGTGACTTCGGAATAATACAAATAAATATACACACAACTTAGGTGGCCTGAACAGTGGATTGTTTCGATCCACGGAGCTTAGGGTTGCTGGTTGCAGCCCGTTTCTTCTGTTTGGAGCGGGGACTGCTGGATTCACCTCCCTCAATAAACTTCAATAACTCATCAATGCTCCTCGAGTCCAGCCCGATGTTTTTGGATGCTGCCCCATTGGTGGTCGCTGGTGCATTTTGGCCGACCTGAGGCTGAGGTTTAGTTCCCATAGTCACGCGTGAAGAGAGATTGGTTCGGCGCAGTCTGCGAGCTTGGATATCTTTCGCGTGCTTAGCGATGGACACAGCATTCTGAGTAAGCTGTTCAAGCCAGCTTTCTGCCTCTTTGGTATTCCGGTCGTTGGGACCCAGTTCGTTAAGGAAGATGTTGTATGCGTCCCGCATACGGTTCACGGCAGCCTTTGAGTCTTGGTCAAGAGCAAGGGCTTGAGCGAGCTGGAAGAGAATGGTAGCGGTGTTAACGGATTGTCTTCCAAAAAGGCCTTCGCAGACGGTCAGCGAGGCCTCAAACCATTTTCGGGAATCGGGATATTTCTTCAGGTGCTGAAGCATGACAGCAGCGTTGTTCATGGTTGTAATCGAGTCAGGGTGATGAGAACCGTAGATAATCTTCCAGAGTTCGGATGCATGTCTGATATAAACTAGGGCAGCCTGCGTGTGGCCAGACGCATGCTCGAACAAGCTAAGATTGAGGTAGCTCAAAATAGTGTCAGCGGAGTCAACGCCCATTGTTCTCTCAGTAACAATGACGGCTTTCCGCGCCAACTCAACAGCGGCTTCCTTTTCGTCCGTTTGATAGTAAAGCATGGAGAGCTGATGATACAACTTGGCAACTTCAGGATGAAGGATGCCGTAGATCTGCTCGTGAAGAGAGAGGGACTCCAAGATAAGCTCCTGTCCAAGTTCCTTCTGGTTCTGCATTATGGAAATTCGCCCAGCTTCTAGAGCTTCCTCCGCAAGTGCACTTCGCGGGGAAGCATCCTTAACGAGAGGTACAATGTTAAGGATGTCTTCTGGCACAAACGTAACCACGGGCTTAGGGCTTGCCACTGATCGGCTTGGCGAGGCGGTGTTGCTTCCCTTCTTCTTCTTTCTCTTGCTCGGCTCCTCTTGCGAGCTACGGGTGCTGCTAGGGGCAGGAGAATGCTCCTGGGACTTGATCTGCGAGCGCTCAAACGAAAACTCGCGGGCACCTATCTGAAGGCCGATTTTAATAGAAATGTCTCGTAGAAGCTGGAGACGTTTTAGCGATGCAGTCCAGTCGGACTCGAGGTTGAATCTGAAGCGGATTCTGATTTGTTTTTCAATCTCCTCCTTTAGCGAGGTAGGTGTAACCTTTTCGAAAGAGAAGTCACCTTCCGGGTAAACCTCCCTCAATTCCTCATCTGTCTCTGGACGTGGGTTTGCGTTGACTTCGGTCCCGAGCAAACAGTTCAGTAAATGGGAAACGCAGGAAGCAGTGAAGGGGGGCGGGAGATATCGTAGATACTGGTTGGCGATATGTTTGAAAGCGCGAGAAATCATTTCCTGGATTAGGAGTGCGCTCAAAGCGACCAGTCTTGATCCCTTTTCTTGAGAGAGCTTCGCCAATTTGCCCAGGTATCGAACATTGATTCCTCTTTTGTGGAGAAGCTGGGTTAATGATTGCCCATCCATTGGGAAGCCAACATCGCCATCGTGCAAGTCCTGGATAAGCTCGGGAATGACCTTGGAAGTCAAGTATTCACAAGCAGCACATACTTCCTTCTCGTCCTGAGCCCACTCCGCCTTCTCCTCGTCTGTCTGAGGTACTTGGCCGCTGAAGACGTCAGGGTTAAGAGCAAGCTTAAAAGCAGAGATATCAACGCGTTCTTGTTCATCAGCTGCCTTCTTCTCGCCTTCGCCCTGCCCATTGGTCGCTGCGGCCCCGGCCTCGTCTCCCTTAGGCGCTTCAATGGCTTCAGCCTTCTCTACTTCTTTTTTTGCAGCCCTTCGCTTCTCAACTTCGGCCTTCACATATTGTCCCATCTTATATCTCCAGTACGACTCAACTAGTTCCAGCCTTAGGACAGACATCCTGTGGGGATATGGCTCATGTCCTTCAGCGTCTTCCGACCAAGCTATATCTAGCGGAGTAATGCGGTAGAGATCAAGTACATATTTACGACCATCTGTACCCAAAAGACCCTTTGTTTCTACACTTCCCTCCAGATCGTGCCTTTTGCCTTCTCTGTCCCAGACCGGATGCTTCTTAACGCGCAACGAAGCGGATAGTTTCTCAAATACTGGGACGAAGTCTTTGTGCTCTGCAACGACTTCTTTACCCTCAACTCCACCATAATCGATTTGGTGTTCGCCGGGCTCGCGTTGCTTGAAGATGCCAGGAACAATGCTCTGGCCAACCAACCGCTTACCTAGGTAGTCAACAACAACCGTTCCCGGGGTGAAGAGACCTGGGATGTCGAGCTGATTGACGGCTTTCACCCCCGCAACGTCCTTGCCGACAGCGACCCTAGCAGCTTCGTCACCACCCTCCGACGCAAAGGTTCCAACCCCATCAGCTCCGAATGAGAAGAATATGTTGTTATAGACAAAAATTTGAGCATCCCTCCCTTCAGTTGGATTTAGGGGTGCAATTTCTCCCCTTGCGACTAATACGGCGCCACGAGCAGCGGCATCGTTGTAGTCAGCAAAAAGCTTCGAGGTCAAACGTTCCCGGAAGACTTTGTCCTGGACCGTTTCCCTAGGAAGTTCTCTTGTGCTTTGGAACTCCTCGTTCCAGTCTCTCAAAGTTTCAGAGTTGTCCACGCCAGAAATTAAATAGTTCTCTTGAGAACGGGTGATATCTGACTGATGGGCTGTGACGGGAGATGAGGTGGATGGCACAAGCCAAGGGTTGTTAGGAATAGAGTTTTGGAAAGGGAAAGTCGTCAACAAATCCTTTTTGTTGTTTGATTCCTGCAAAGCTTTAAACGCAGCATCGAACGAGGGAGACAGCATAGAGATTAAAGTCAACAGGGAATGAGCGCTATAGTTCTTGGGAGCGGGTCTAGGGAAGGGGTCGAATTTGGCGTTTGAGCACTTGTTCACATAGAATCCGGAAACGTGAGAGGTTATCTGATGTTGCTCGCCTTCATTCGTGGTGACCTGAAGGTATAATAGGTGTCCACGTTGGCGAAGATGGTAAGGAGGTGGGTTCCAGGGTGAAAGAGAAATTGCTTTGACCGTCTTGGATAGTTGGGGCTGCGCTCGGGGGAGTATCGTTTGCAGGACAGGCGGGGACGCCATATCATAGTCTACAAGGGCATGATCTCTGGCCTGCGCATCCTGTCCCTCCTTTGCGTCGGATAATTGCTCTCCAGCAGCTACGGAGTCATGGAGTGACAAACCTGCACAGATGCCGTGTAAGTTGTCAACGCGATTGCCAGCAGCACCGATCAGCTCTCTTATCCGAACAATGTGCATCCGGGCCTCCTTCTCAGTGTAGGGGTCTTCGACTAGGACGACTTCCGAATCAGCCTTGAGGTCCTTGACCTCGGACAATTCGACGTAGTCATTTATCCTCTCTCCGTTATGCTCCAGGTGAAAGCTGGTGTACTGAAAGGTACCCGGCAGCTCAACGATCGATTGACGAACATCCTGGACTTGTTCCTGGTTGGATACCTATAGGCGAGGTAAGCTTTATTAGCTAATATCGTTTCTGGCGGAGGGAGAGAGTTTCTCACCGTGACTTGTATGGTGTACGGCTCGTGCGGAAGCTTGACGGAAATCTGGAAAAGACCTGAAAATCAACCCCAAATTAGTGGCCAGCGGTCTAGTATGTAAGAATATTCATCCGAATGCTCCCACCTCCTCCATCATGTTCTCCGTCTACGTGATTGCCGTTGGGGAGTTGTTCGGCTCCGTTCTGCTCCGCAACCTCTGTAATTGAAAGATTAGCGCCCGCAATTGATACATTGTTTGTCTGAAGTTACCTGGAGATAACTTCAAGGCATTGATTAGCTGCCTGACTTGCAAATAAAGTTCTCATACCTTGGGAATGTTCCTTTTCCTTGGTGGGTTGCTCCATTATTAGATTTTGTTATAAAAGAACAAAAAATGATACCAGCGATGGCAAATCGGTCACTCAAACCGAAGGATAGTGGAACAGATAAGGGATCCCTCCAAAGCCCTTTTTTCTTTACGACGAGAAACTCAATGGGTGCAATAAAACAATGGATGAATAGAAATTAAAGGAGAAAGGGAAAAAAAGGTAGCAAAGCAAGGGCCGGTCTAAATTGCTGCAAGGGAAAACAGAGCTTTTTTTCTAGTCGATAAAAAAAATCTTTCCCGCCAAAACGGCAGCAAGATCTGGAGAAAATTTCACGGAAGCGGATTTTCCCTTCGGAATGTAACGGGGTTCAGGCGTAAACTCGGCGTAAAATACACATGGGGTTAAGCCTTTTCAGGAGAAGTCAGCGGGCGAGCGCAGAACGTAAACGACATTTTCCATCGTGACGAAGAAATAATCGACGGAAATTTATGAAGAGCTTGTTAACCATACTATTCTGTCTTCAAATAGTTATGGCTACGTATGTATATGTCTGTTCCGGAAAATATGCGGGCGAGGGTGAGATCCGCCCAGCCCATTGAAAAATTCGAAACCGACCAGTGGCAGGTATATTTCTCCCTTTACACACACAGACACACTATCCGTTCAAATGTCACTATCACCGGGGCCAATTAATCCCTTCTCAGCATCGTCCCGGGGTGATTTCACCGTTTGGGGCCCTTTCGCCCTCCCCTGAGGTAACTAGAATTGCGGGAATTCTGAATATCACGACCACGGAGTATCCGCCAATCATCTCAAAATTTACACCTCTGGCACAAAATACCTCTGAGTCTTGGCTATCATGACTGGATTTGATGTAGATGAGGCTTTTTTTAGAAGATTTATATGTAGATGTCTGACACATTGTTAATTGAAAGGGGGTGATGGATTGAATTGAAGTGGTGGTATGACCTTCAGAGGTTAGGCAGACTTCAAAGGCTGATGTGTGCGCACGCACACATCAGAGCCATTTGTTGCTCTCCTTATTGCTTGCCACAAGCAGTGTTCATCCAGATGGCCATTCAGGGACACAAGGCAGGCAGAAAACAATGCGTATATTGTAACTCAACATCCTGCAGTCTCATTCTAATGGGTGCAATTCCATAACTGAATGAACTGGGAAGCGAAAGAGTGCAGGAGCCACTACATATATTGAACTTGCTGCTTGAACAATAAGATGCTTGGAGAAATTCCTGCGCATGCGATGATAGCTTATGCGCCACATATTCCTAGGTAGGGTAGGTAGTCATCAGCCCCGTTTGGCTAATATCAAGATCGAGTTGAACAAAATGGTAGCGCCGAATAATTTCTTGATGGGACACTTGGCAAATGTAAGTTGGCGTATGGAAAAGGTTTTCGGCCTTGTCGATGCTACTATTTTCCGCCCAGAAAGTAGGTATAAAAAATAAATGCAAAAAGCGGTTCTGTTAAAAAAGCAAGTACATCTATCCAACCTATGGTGGTAAAACCTTCGGTTGATGAAGGCGTTTTGCTATTAGTTAGAAAGAGTGATCGGGACGGCTTGAGTGATTTTGTATAGTCTCATCTGATTGGTAGCTTTCAAATTCTGGGGCAAACCCTTCTTCGCTAAAACCCAGCTTTGTTCCGCGCAGATACTGTGGCACGGCGATGTTGGCTGCGCTGGTCACCAACCTCAGCACAGCCATTTGTTGTCACAACGACCACCGGCATTCTTTTGTGCATAGATACTTATTTATCCCTTTCTTATTATTCTCTCTTTTTTACACAAAAGATATTTTCAATATCAACTTCCATTCATTTTTCCTCCATTTCATGCGGACTCCAAGGTCTCCATATTAGTATTAAAACCATCATTGGACGCCCAAGGACCCAGTTGCCAATCCTTCAGGTTTTATTTAGCAACACACCGCCTAAATAGGCAACGCGGACCTTCCCAGGTCAACCTGAGCAATAACTACATCTATGTTTCGCGCTATGCGTTTGAATCGTGTATGTAGCAGCGCAAAAGTGTTTTCCCCCCCCAGACCATGGGCCGCTCGTCCCCAATTTCTCCATCCCTGGAATGTTGCTGTTCCCGCTGCGCAGCGGTGCTATGCGCAGAGCGCACCCCCTGTCGGGCCCCAATCCATTAATCAAGATGTGCCCGAGGAGGAAGATGATAAAAGAAAGAGTCCTAAAGATGAAGAAGAGCCTTCTCTAAGAACCACCCTCTTTAAAATGATGGAATCTGCAGCGACCATGTTTGCATCAATCGCTGTGCTCGGGTAAGAAGCCAACCTCGCATGGCGCCTTACGCCGCCCTCTCTTGAGCCGGATATCGTTCCCTAACTATCTATTTTTACACGTCCAGTGCGGCAGGTTACTCTTATCACCGGTACTATAAGTATCTAGTCCTAGCAAAAATGGACAATGCATTCAACCCAGGTGATCCAGCTCTCGAAGTTGCCGGCGTAGCACCTTCAATGGGTACCGATGGTAGTGACACGGGCCACTGGATCGAGCGCGAGGAGCAAAATAAAGTTGATCAAATAGTCAACGGGACCATTCGCGGCCATTACTACCTTCTGATCGGCGAAAAGGGCACAGGGAAGACCTCCATGCTTCTCGACGCCATGAGGAAGATTGATGGCGATGGCGTGGCATTTTTCGAAGCCCATGCGGATCTTGAAATTTTTCGCATCCGCCTTGGCAAGGCCTTGGACTTTGAGTTTCATGAAGAGTATGTATAAAAATAAAAACATTGTTAAACTTTTAAATATTATGGGACGTAGTTATTTCATTAACTGAGTGGATTCTCTGTTATAGCTATATTGGCAGTCTGTTTAGCATTAGAGGACCCCGAGACACAACTGCCTTGTTAGACATTGAACGAGCTCTTAACAAGCTTGAGAAAGTCGCTCTTGCGCGGCGGCATAAGGGCGGGAAGCCCCTCATTTTAATTGTCAATAGTACCCATCTAGTCCGAGACGACGACGATGGGCGCGACCTGCTAGAAATGATTCAGCAGCGTGCTGAGCAATGGGCAGCAAGTAGTTTGGTTACGATGAGTAAGTAGTTATCCCCGCTCAACCACATACGCAACCTCCCTGTAATATTAACAGTAGCCTTTTTCCCAGTTTTCAACAGCGATGATTACTGGGTGTACGAGCGGTTAAAACGTTATGGTACCCGAATGGAAATCATTCCTCTCCCAGATCTTCCTAAGGACCGTGCAATAATAGCCTTGCGGCAGTACCGACAAAAATATTTCAATGAAACCTTGGACGATTCGATACTAGAAAAGGTGTATGACAAAGTTGGCGGACGACTGACATTTTTGAATCGCGTAGCGAAATCGAAGGACATGATGGAGACCTGTGCGACAATATGCCAAGCAGAGAAGACATGGTTTCTCAACAAATGCTGGATCTTAGGAGAGGAAATGGACGATGACGTGATGGATGAGCAGAAATACTCGGTATGAAACGCCTCATCCCACAAGTTTTTGGAGTCCCCTTTTTATCCTTAACTCCTATTCTTATTTTGTCTTTCGCTGCTGATAATATTCTCCAGTCCGCCGCCATGGTCCTCGCCAAAGAGCTGGTTGATCGAGAAAAGGACATGGAGTGTACATATGATCCTGAAAAGGGCCATATCCTACCAGAGATGCCTCTCCACGAAGCCCGACAAGTCATGACTAGAGCAGACTTCATCCAGAGCTACGATCACGACAACATATTTACCATCGACTCCAGAGGCATGGTTCGCGCCGACTCTGTCCCGATGCAAATCGCCTTCAGAGAGATATGCTCTGAACCAGGTTTTGCAGAGCATCTAGAGAAGACTTTGGACAGAATCAACGATATTGAAAGCTTGGGCAGGACCCGGGAGCTTACTGTCAAAGACTTTTGGAATAATGGGTCATTTAAGGCGGTCATTCGTGATACGAAGGGCAGGGAAGCAGGGACTGTTGAGATTGGCGTGGTTAAACCGAAGGATGAGGACGATGATGATTAGGGGATGTTTATCCATTGCATTTGAAATTCTAGACGGATGGTCCTTTCTTTTTCTTTTCTTTTTCTTTTATTTCTTTCTTTACAAAGTATACGGCCCCCTTCCATCTCTTTTGTTTTACAATACCACTCTCGCTTAAATAGCGATGTTCACATATTTTGTCACACTCGGGCCTGGCACATGCGCCCAACATTTCTTATTTTCTGCTGTACTTTCTACGATAGATTTCTTTCAGTGGCTACATACTTTCTTTACTCTTGCTTAATTCTCTCCCACCATATGTACATGGCTTACTTATCCTGATTCAAAGGCTATCTCTACCTGGTGAAAACTTGTTACGATCTAACCCACCATTAGTTTGATGTAACTAACCTTTAAAGTGGGGAAAGGTCCCTATACTCCCTTCATTTAGAAGGACAGTTCCCGTAGCGAAATTATCTTTACTTGTTCGCTTCATGGTTCTTAACCAACAGTGATGTTCATGTTGTCATGCTCAAATGTTCTACCACTGAACTAGTGGTCCAATTGACCAATCAGGTTCCGTCAAGCGCCGAGGCTCATTGCAAATAGTGACATCATCGCTTCCCCGCAGCAACAAACCGGCCCGCCTAGCAAGCAAGCTAACACGCGCCACCAAAATAAATACCAAGCTTCCTGCGCATATGCCGCTTCCAAGTTGCAGAACTCTGAGATTCTTCTGCTAGTCCATCTCGAAATAAACAAATAAACATACGCGTCGGTGCCTTATATTTTGTCGCCACCCGTTCCGAGCGCAAGAGAATTGCTAAGAGGGCCACGCCGTGTTTAGCAATGCCGCCTAAAAAGTCGTCGATGACGAGGTTGAGCTCCTCGCGGGGGAAAGGGAAGCAAGCTCCCCATGAACATGAAGCACTGCCAACGACGGGCAAATTCCAAGCATTCAGTTGGATTCATTGTCTGTGCCGGTACAGCAGCCTAGTGATATGCAGCTTAGCACTCAGCACAGTTCTATTTTCTTTGAGCACTCAAATTACACAGGGAGATTTAGCCTGGACGAGCAGGCATTTTAATTCTTGGTGGCAGATTGGAGGGCTACTTGCATGGAGAACTGTTGAGCTGACGATTGCCTGGATATTGGGATATGACGGTTTGTCCCCCTGGCGAAATCCAAAAATTTGCCGCAATCACCATATAGAAATATGGATACTGACTTGATATGCGCCCTGCCTTACCAGCTCGCGATGTCGCGTCCTTCACTTATCTAACTCACCTACCAACCTATGCCCTCCTCTACAGCTTCTACGGCATCCGCCCGACAACCCTAATAACAGTTTCCTCCATAACCATCCTGTCGACCGCCCTCCCATTCCTCCTCTTCCGTAGCTCTAGCCGCATACATGAAGAGCACCCATTCATGCGCCTCAGCTGTTCCGGTACCCACATCAGCCCCAAAACCGCTCGCAGCACCAAAACTACCAAGAGCAGCCTTAAACACCGACACCCTACAATCCTCACAGACTGCCCGACAACCCTCTACACTACCCTTGTCGCCGCATGCATCTACACGGTAATCCTCTATAGCAGCCTGGCCACCTGGCTCCCAACCTACCTCGTGACCTACTACGACGGACTCCCTGATCTGCGCATCGCCCATGTCGGGCCCAAGGGCTTCGTCTCTCTCCTCGTCACTCTGCTGCCTGCCGGCTACTCCCTGCGCGACTTCCTCTTTGTTAGCTCCGTTGGCGCAGCGCAACTTGAAGAACAGCAGCATAAAAGGGTAACCGTGGCAGTAGAAGAGGAAGCGGAAGGGGAGGTTAAAACTGGCGGGCAGAAGGCGCGCAAGCACGATGAGGAACGCACTGGTGAATTGCTGGTCACGTTGCTATATCGCAAATACTGGCTGGCATTACCGGCGAAGACGCGGGTATTGATGTCGCGCACGGCGGCGTTGGCAACGATGATCATGTTAAATACCATCGTGCAGGTTGTGGGGACGATTAGCGGGGCGGAGATGGAAGGGGCGATGGGATGGGGTGCGATTTGGACTCTTGCGACGTGTGTAATTGGAGTGATGTTTGGGTGGGTGGAGGCGGCGGATGGGCTATGAAATTGAATTGTTCTCTCTTTTTATACATTTCTGGGCTTTTCTTTTCTCTTTTGCTGCTTTTTTTTTTTTTTTTTTTTTTTTTTTTTTTTTTTTTTTTTTTTTTTTTTTTTTTTTTACCCATTCTTTCATTCCGCTCATCACACTTTCT
>JAFEJD010001352.1:0-10994 GCA_018296065.1 Blastomyces percursus | reverse complement strand
GCTTGTGGATTACGTTAACTTAACTAGTTTCTCAGCACAGGTACTAAGCCAAAAGAGGAAGAATTTGTTTGTTCTATCTGTTCGCCCTTGCAAATCTCGTGGCGAATTTTCTGTCTCCAGAATAGTCACTTATCCACCACTTTGAAAGCTCATATCCACCATTGGAATTTGCGACTATTGATAAGCGCACCACATCTGCCATTGATGATTCGTTTTCAGCCTAAACGCATTGGAGCCCAAATCCACTACCTAGGTGAGGGTCTTTTCGGTCACTATCGGATCGCTTGGACCAAGTCACATGGCATTCAAGCCCCACCAACTTTGCGCAGCCCTACAG
Source organism: Blastomyces percursus (assembly GCA_018296065.1). NCBI lineage: Eukaryota > Fungi > Ascomycota > Eurotiomycetes > Onygenales > Ajellomycetaceae > Blastomyces > Blastomyces percursus. Next base: position 10,657 of record JAFEJD010001352.1, on the reverse strand, counting down.
GGAGATCTGGCGCTGAAAGCCGAGCGTCATTGCTGTCCCAGAATCTTCATCTGATATTGCGTTTCGAAAAGATGAAAGAGTTATTTATTCGGCCTCCAACAAGTGAATCAACCTGTACCACGCCGTCAACAAACCTCATTTTACACACCCTCAGAAATTGGCCGGAGAAAGTCAGCTTACCCGTCTTCGCAGCTACTGATGTTGTGGAAGGCGAATAAACCCCTGGTTCAGGATGACACCTAGTCACGATTGAACTCCTTTGCAAGAACGACTTAAACACGATATTTCACATCTACCTTGAAAGGCCATCGTTGTCGCGAAAACCGACTTTCAAACTTCTTGCCCCCCGGATGTTGAAGCATAATGTCTGAGATTCTAGGGAATAAGGCACTTAGAGGAGAGTGGGAGGACATCGGAGCGCTTAAGTTTGAGATATCGGAAGATATGACTGTTACTTTTGAAGGTAGATCATGCCATATTGAAGATAGCGAAGGTAGGCACGTCGACGCATTAGGATCAGAAGATGGAAGAGGAACGAGAGAAGTACTTGAAGGATATCGATGTTATGTGTTGAAGGCAAAAATTAAGTTCGAAAAGAAGGAGTAAGAAGTGGTGATCCAGAGCAATGACATTAATACTATTCAACTGTGGATAGGATCAATCTCTTATGAGATCTTCTTCCGTGACGTATTCCTCTTACTCTAAAATCTCTGGCTCTCCCAAACCAAGAAAATTTGAGATATTAAATCCATCGTCGTAGCTAACCGTAATTACAAAGAAAGCATCCGCCTTGCGCTCTGGCAAGTACAGAGCGAGGCAGTTTGACTTCTAGCCCTCCGGTCTCCTTCTCTTTTTTCCATAAATTGCTTCTCTTCAGCCCGGTACAAAATGGTTCGGGGAGCTTTTCAATCTTATCGCGCGTCGTAAACGAGAAGGGGCAGTAATTACCCTGTTCTGTAAATTCTAATTCTAGGTTATCTCGACAATGTCAACATAGGGGCGGCACTCCATTAGGTGATTTCACGGACCTGGAACCTTCTGTGGTCGTAACTGGACACGTTTCGATGGTCGCTCATCTGTAACTTGCCATTCGCTCCGCTTCTTGCTCGCTCCCCGTTGCTGACCAATATGGACTGCATCGGAAAGTAAGTTACCTAAGGGTGGTATTTGACTAACCGGTATATTCGAGGGTATTTCTACAGAATTAATATTCAGCGTCATGTTCAGTACATTCTGAGAGTTACCTTGCTTACGCCTGCCACTCTGCGCCATCTCTAGCTGAACCTCTGCCTTTTCTGTAGCCAAATATTCCGCCTGCACGGTCGGTATTGGTTCTGTCCTGTTTTCATGAGGGTTTAAAGCAGGAGGGAATTGTTACAAATCTGATTGAAGTTAGTCGCGTCTAATGTTGAGTTTCATATTTCAAATTAATCCGTTACTTACTCCCGTTACGCATGCCTTCCCAGGCTGATTTTTCCTGTATAGTGTTCGTTTCGGTTGTATAGCACCATTGCATCTCGAGTTTATGGTAACCTGAACTTTATTTAGCTTTGTTATAGATGAATTTGTGCAAGAAAGCTGCTTACTGTTGAGGAAAGATATTGTATTTGGACGTCTGGGCGCGTTTGCCATTACCTTCCTTTATCTGCTCTCGTGCGGCACAGTTGCGAGGAAGCTCTTGCACCGTCATATACCTTTGTACATTTTCTAGAAGCCAATCGTACTCTTCAGCTGGTAGTTGGGCTAATCCGCTGAAAGAGATCATGTAGAAGACTGCGGTCTGACAACCTAGCTTTTGGAGACAAGTCCAACGAGAATCTTCGTGATCATCACGTTTGGAGTCGTCCTCTGACAATTTCTTGATATTGTAGTTCAAATTGAAGTTTTGAACAAGCCATGTCGGATTCTCAGCATAGTAATATTGTATACACCCGTGGACGGCCGGCCCGCACCGTACTGGTTCGGGGCACTCATAGATGCTGGTGGTTCTATCTAACCAATCAGAAAGTAGACATGTGATGGTGTCTCGAAATGTATGGTGAGGTAGGAATTCCCTAGCACTGTTGACCCTCGGGCCATGGACGAGAAAAGACAGTATTATGTTGATTCACTCTCCTCGCTCGTTCTGCAAATAGGAGCCACTCTCGCGATGAAGTACATTATGGAACGTAAGTCGTAGCATCCATTTGCGTGTATCAACCTACCCAGGTATGTACCTAGGCATTCGGAGAACTAATTTCCGGCTGGACTTCGCAAGGAAGTCCGAATAGCTTTCCAGCGATTGGGTCCCATTCGTCGTCCCATCGCCGTTCACTTTCCCGGCGCGCACCTCGACGAAGCGCGCAGAGCTTCTCCCCGTTTCCACCAAATAAATCAACGAGGTGGGTAACAAGATCATCAGTGCTCCCAAACCCAAGGCCGTTGACCCCCTCAGTTACCAGTTCTGGCCACGCCTCATATTGGTTCCAGCCAACCACGGGGAGCCCAGCTCCAAACATATCAACAACTTTCATAGGTAAATCAACGCCACTGCTGCTAGTATGGAGGCATACGCCAAGAGAAGCGCTCGCAAGGAGCCGAGCGTAATCTTCTAAACTTAACCACGTCGATTGAATTGTCACTTTTTCAAGCTTCCCTTGTTCCATTAATTTGGCAATTCGAGAAAGGTACATTAGCTGCTGGGGGCCTTTTCCAGTTATTATGACAGCCAGCCGCGGGAGATAAAGGTTCGTTGTGGAAGCCATGGCTGAGTAGCGGCATAAGGCATCGATTAGAATCGAAAAGTCTTCGTCCGGTGTCCAAGAAGTAGAGCTGACAAGAAGACGACACCTTCCCGCCTTCATATCTGCAACGAATTCGGATGTTTCTGAGAGAGATGACAGGAACTCGTACCTTTTCATGTCGCTTTGAAAAGGCTGGAAAATAGCTGGAGGACGGTCATGCAAAACGAGAATGGGTGTTTTAATGTTTAGATCATCACGTAGCTGTCGTGCCATGGCATTGCTTACACAAAAATGGGCGGAAGAGAAGCGGCCAAATGTGGCTTCATGGGACTTATTTATCTTGACCATCGGATGGCTATCACCCAGTTTCAACGCCAAGATGGAGTACCCAAAATTATGCCAGTCGATAACGAGGCGGGTTTTGCGAAGTTTGCAAACAACTTCGGCGATCACTAGAGTTGGTGCAGTGGGTGGATTCTGAAACGAGGGAAATAAATCTTAGCGGTGAGGTTAGAGACGGTTTCATCTAAGAAAAAACATGGATCCAAACACATTCAAGAGGAGAAAATGAACAAAGAAAAAGGTGGCATGTTATGGCGACTGACCTGGACCAACATCCATTGCGCCGGGTTGGAGTGATATGTCAAGGCACGCCATAAGCACCAGGCTTGATGCAGCAGCTTCAAAGCAGCAAGGAACGGAAACAAATATTTGTTGTGGGTTTGCAGGAAACTTGGGGGTGAGGCCAAAGGTATAATGGAAACACGAGGATGCTCCGCCAAATCCGGGTGGACATTGGAAACTAATACTCACAACGCACGGTCAATATTTATTATCACAAAGAAGGGTCTATGGTGATGTTGTAGCAAAAAAAAAAAAAAAAAATACCTGCATATCCGATGACTGATACAATCCCACCATGTTTTGCGAAACTCAATGCATGGTACTGCATCCGTGGGCTGCGACCAATATCTCCAAGAACTACGATATGAACAGATGGAGGCTCGGGAATGTGACGTTCTAACATCGAGGAAGATGGAGACGTAGGCCTTTCTCTCTCATAGCGAGATGGCAAGGCAAGTATCAAAGCTGGTATAGAAATGGCCAGGAAGAGCACTGCCCCCACGACAAGCGTCAACATATCTGCAAGGAATAGCCAGGACGAGCGGACTTCATTGAGCAACGAGAGTAGGTAGTTTGCATTCCCCGGACGTTAAGGTCCTAAACGCTCTGACGCTTTCCTTTTCTGGGGTGTCCATGCGTCGGTAAATTATTATTCCGCTTCAATCACAAGGTTCATATCGGCATGCCGAGCTGACAGTCCCGGCATGCCGAACTCCGGGACATGGTCAGAGCTAAGACCGCGCTTCCCCATTATTATCAATAATCGCAACTTTTTAAAGAAAACGAATTACTGGGTGGTGGGCTAAATGGAAACCAAACAAGTCAACGCGCTAATCCAAAACGCCAAGCAAGATTTGTAAACAAAATTCCCCAAGCAATAGCCAATGGGAGCGGTGGAGAGCCCGCACGGATTATTAATCAGTTCCCAAGGCCACGGGTCAACTGTTGGAGGGCTTGGCTTNNAATTGAGCTCTTTTGCCCCTAGATCAACAAACCGCAAGGTCACATGATTTTCATTAAGTCATGTGACCTGACGCCAACCTCCCTCAATGTTTTTAAGGTTGAACCGCTGCAATAGCAGACCAACAACGGCCGATACGCAGGAAACGAAGGAAGGACAAGGCGTGAAGGACTGTCCGGAAGGTGGGATTTTCCCTAATGGTATCATATTGGATACAGGCGGTAGGATTCGCTTTGACAATTGACAATTGACAGACTTCATAGCAATCCACTATTGCGCTCTCGTTACCCAACGGCCAGCACCACCGTCTAACGTTTTGTTGGCAATATTGGTTTCGTTTATGATATGATGGAGACGATTGTGTAATGTCCGTGCCCCTATATCCTCCCATGGCCGATCTTGACCGGGGCGGCTGGAGACCGCCCCCGCCAGGCCATCGGCGCTCTCACGGCGGCTATGTTCCACATGGCCAGAAGCCGCTCTCTATGACCCATCCAGGGTCCCTTGCCCCTTCGTCTAGTAACTTATCGGCCCATTCAAATCTGCAACTCCATGCGAGCGACTCTGCCGTAGAGTCGACGACGCATTCGCTTGTCCATCATGCTCGTCATTACTCGGAAGTACCTTCGCGCTCGTCAAATATTTCGAACGATGTATCCACGCGGGCCGATAGCTGTGATATGGTCAATGGAAATGGCTGTTCATCGCCGGAGTTTTCGTTGGGTGCTTCGACCGCTACAATGCGCGGGGATAGGCGTTTCATGCCTGAGAGTTCAGAACAGTCAGCCACTTTCTTGAGCAAGTCAGTTTATGGTTGAATTGCGAAAGACGTGGTGCATGAATACTGACCGGTTTTGCGCATTCAGGCTTTTTGCGAGTGAAATCCTTGCCGGTATACTAGTGTCGGTTCCATACCTGATATTTTCAGCGTTCATGGGTACATATCACTCGGCCCACGACTCCGGAGGAGAGTTAGGCGACGAGTCTGTAGAATCTGGCCAGATACTCCCTCTTTCTCCAAAGAGGGAGTTCCTCTGCACTTGTGCATTGACCTCGGTAGCGATGTTGATAATGGGCCTCTATTCTGAACTGCGAATGAAAAACCAGTTGCGTGTCCTGAATGACCCTACAGGCAAAGCGAAATCAGCTGGTGGGACTATGCCGACCGTTCGACATACCATCCTTATGGCGATATCCATAGGCCTGCCATTTTATGCTTCTCTTCTACTTGATCATGGCAGGGTCGTTATCGTCATACTACTCTTGCTAATCTCCGGATTGGCCCCAATTGTTCAGCTAGACCCAGACAGTTATCAACAGAAACAATCCCGATTCCATTTGGCACAACGCAAGGGAACAATTTGTTTCGTACTTGGAATGGTGGTTCTCGATACCGCAGGATTCACAACATCCATTGACTGGCGACTGGTTCTCAGAGGATATCTTGCACTTTTTCTCTCAGTATTTATCATCCAGCCACCTTTTGAAAAATCACGAAATCGGCCTTCGATAGTTCATTCCAAAGGGCTAACTTACGAACCCGCGGTTTCTGGATCTGCCCCTCCAGTCCAAAGAAGCCTGCTGCCGGAATCAAAAGCTGCCGTTGCAGGCTCCGATCTATATTTCCGAGTTGGCAGCATTTTAGGAGTTTCCTGCTTCCTCATTGGTTATCTAACTGGCGGTATCCATATCAGCCTACCAGCCTTACTGATTACGTTGATAACTGCGTTGCTCTCAGCTGTATCCTTTCTACATATCGAGCGGGCAACATTTCAAAGTAAACATCCACTAGCCTTTATTGCAGGATCCGGTTCCACTATCATGGTTAACGCTGTTATATCCCACATGGAATTTTCAGAAATTGCACTAGCATGTTCTTTCATTGTTGTTGGCTATATCTTGGTTCACCTAGATCTTAGGGCAGCACAACCAAATGTCCATGGCCATTCTCATGCTGTGCACGGACATGGCCATCATTCGCTTAATCATGCTGACCACCACAAAAGCGATGCCGGTCCGTCTCGAGTAACCCGATGGCTTTTGAAGTCGTGTGACCGTTGGCCTTTCATATATGGGATCCTTAAAGAGAAGGACTCGCGGAGAATATTCTATTTTATGTGGTACGTTCCTCCAGGAAACAGTATAAATTCTACCCACTCTGTTAACGCTTCTTCGCCCTTTGCAGCCTTAATTTTGTATTCATGCTTGTTCAACTATCTTATGGAATCTTAACCGGCTCGCTGGGCTTGCTTAGCGATAGCATTCACATGTTATTTGACTGTTTCGCACTCGCAGTAGGCCTTTCTGCCGCTGTGATGAGTAAATGGCCGCCAAGTGTAAGGTTTCCATACGGATACGGAAAGGTAGATACGCTGGCTGGCTTTGCCAATGGCGTGTTTCTCATGTAAGTTCTTGCACACTGTAGGCATGCAAAAAGAGCTGTTACTAATAAGCATTACAGGATTATAAGTATTGAGATTGTCTATGAGGCCATCGAAAGGCTCATGTCTGGAAGCGAGGTCCACAGGATAGGGGAGCTTCTTTTCGTGAGCGCTGCTGGGCTAGCAGTCAACATGGTGGGAATAATGGCGTTTGACCATGGCCACCACCATGGGCACTCTCACTCCCACGGTGGCCATGACCATGGCCATTCACACTCAAACGAAAACATGCATGGGATTTTCCTCCACATTCTAGCTGACACTCTTGGGTCAGTCGCAGTGGTTCTGTCGACAATCCTCGTGCATTTTTACAAGTGGTCTGGATTCGACCCGATTGCCTCATGTCTAATAGCCATTCTCATTTTTGTCTCTGCCATACCACTGGTGGCCAGCACGTCGAAAACGTTACTGCTCGCCCTCCCCGCGGATGTTGAATACGGACTACGCGATGCTTTAGCTGGTGTCAGCACCCTGCGCGGCGTGGTTGGATATTCCGTTCCGAAATTCTGGTTAGACGATACCGTGCACGATCATCAACATAAACATGACCACCATCATGACCACGACCATAGCCATCATTCCCATACCCATCCACAGGACGAGAGCCACTGTAATAGCGACAAGCATTCCCACGAACACGCCCACGGGCATGGCGGGTCCGGCCAGCGAATACTGGGCGTGATGCATGTCATTGCGTCGCGCGGGGCGGATATGGAGGACGTCCGGCTTCGGACGATCAGCTACCTAAGCGAAAAGGACATAAATATCCTAGTTCAGGTAGAGCGCGAGGGAGAGAGCCGGTGTTGGTGTGGTGGTGGGAATAAGCTGATGAATTGATATGCTTTCGTTTAACGACCACAGATCTATTGTATGTGTGAGATGCTATATTTTGAGGCATATATGTTTTCATTTTTCCTGTCGCCCTTTTTTCCCCTTTTGTCTTGTTTTCTTTCCTGCATTGTATTCTCTGGTTTTTGATTTTTCCATAAGTTTTTGAAGATTTTTGTAGTCCCTTGAGGATATCCCCAAATTCTCCGCCGCTATCAACAGCATCATATACACTCATATTTAAATACGTATGCTTTCCATGCTTATATGATAACAATGCCAAACCTCACTATTATTCCTCTGACATTATGTCATGATATCAACGGAGCCAACACTCGTGTAGTTGCTTATATCAGATAGCTGTTTTACATGACACAATTTATTTTATTTAGTTCCGGCTATCTGTTACAGTGATGACAATAATAATATCTTGAATGCTTTGTAAGTGGATTTGTTAAAGTAAGATATAGGAACTGAAGAAAGAACTTTGACATCCTAGAATTTGAAATCGAAGAGATGGCCTAGACACTTGTACACACCTCCAAGATTTCATAATGGGAATGTGTCTCCCATGAACAACGGTGTGTTATATGAAATACTTCAATAGCTTGTATCAGGAATTTATATAATAACAGGAATATTATACACAAACACGCTTTCCTTTCTCTCGTAAAAGATGTGATCATCTGCCTTTCATTGCATTGCGATATAATGACAGATTTTGTTTAATGGCAAATTGTATGGCAGAACGCTAGAACATTTAATAGAATGAAAACGACATAATAAATATTTACAGATCATCTAAGCTGCATACATACGCATGAATATAAAAACAATATATAGACAAGGTTATATAATCCCCCTATCTTTTACTCGACGCTCTCCACTCTCTGGACGACAACGGCCGTAGCGGCTCCGCCACCGTTGCAGATGGCAGCGAGACCGTACTGGCCCGGCTTCAACTGGTGAAGCAGGCTGGTGAGGATACGCGAGCCAGAGCTTCCAAGAGCATGGCCCAAGGAGATGGCGCCACCAAGGGGATTGACATTGGCGTTTTCGAGGCCAAGAATCTACGCGACACAAAACAATGAAATGGTTAGATGTGGTTTACATGACGAAGAAAACTAGGAGCTTCAAATACAAGAAGCGCAACAACAATAACATACCTTCTCGTTGGCTTTAATAACGGCGGCGAACGCCTCGTTGAATTCCCAGATGGAGATCTGGTCCTTGGTCAGGCCCGCTCGCTCAAGAGCGATGGGAACGGCCTTGGCGGGCGCCACGGGGAAGTCAATGGGGTCCATGGCGGCATCGGCGGACGAGACGATGCGGGCAAGCACCCTGCTGGAAGCACCGTACTGCTGCGCAATCTCCTTATTGGTAATAACTAGCGCGGAGGCGCCGTCATTGAAGGTCGAAGCGTTGCCGGCCGTGACGCTTCCGGTACCATCGCGGACAAAGGCAGGCTTGAGCAACTTCATCTTCTCCTCGCGGAGATCCTCGAAGCCCTCATCCTTGGTTACAACGGCGTCGCCCTTCTTGCCCTTGACGGTAACGGGGGCGATCTCGTCGTCGAATTTCTTTTCCGCCCACGCCTTCTGTGCGCGCGTGTAGGATTGCACGGCGTACTCGTCCTGCTGTTCACGGGTGATTTCGTATTTCTTTGCGGTGTTCTCCGCGCACACGCCCATGTGGAATTGGTTGTAGACGTCCCAGAGGCCGTCTTTGATCAGGCCATCCTCTAGTTTCATGTTGCCAAATGGCGCCTGTTGGGAAGATCGTGGGAGGTAATATGGCACTCTGGACATGTTTTCCATTCCACCGGCAACCTGTGCCTCTGCTAGACCGAGCTGGATGTTCTGAGCGGCGAAAACGACGGCCTTTAAGCCTGAGGCGCAGACTTTGTTGATGGTGATAGCTTCGACGGCGGGAGAGAGACCCGCGAAGATGGCAGCTTGTCTTGCGGGAGACTGGCCGATAGATCCTTGCAGGACGTTACCCATGTAAACATCTGTGATCTTTTCGACGGGAACTCCTGACTTCTCGATGGCGGATTTGATGGCGACGGCGCCCAGCTCGGGAGCGGGTACGGTAACGAAGGAGCCATTGAACTGGAATAGTTAGCTTTTGTTTTTCTTCTTTTGTCTTCACCTTGCTCAAGTCCTCAGCATCTTGTAGACATATGTAACAACATACCTTAGCAGTTGGTGTACGGGCAGCACCTAGGATATAGGCCTCCTGTATTCGCTTTTGATAGGAGCTGGAGGAAGAAAAATGTCTCTGGACCTGGCCCAGTCTCTGTGATGATCTCGCCATTGGGGCGAATCTGGAGGCTGCTCTGAGGGAGGACTGCATTGTGGATGAACCAGATATCTAGCTATGCGATGGTGGGTATATATGTAGGGTGGCTCGATGATAAGAGAAGAAGAGAACTCGAGCGCTGCTAGACACCAACGAAACGAGAAGACTAAGGAGTGGAAAAAGGTTGTCCAGGTGAAAACAGACGAAATATATAATAATAATAATAATAATAACAAATCATTAGCTGGTGGAGCTGGCGGAGGAGGAGAGAAAAGAAATTCCGGAGTTTGCGGAGGACGTCGGAGAAAACCCGGGGCTGGTGGGGGAAATTCGCGGGACAAGTTGCACTGGTGAGTTAGCTCTGCCAACGAGGTCGACAGTAGCAAGAGCCCAATTGTATAGCTGAGATATCCTGATGTCGTCTATCTCAGACCTGAGATGTAAACGCTTCCTCCTACGTTGTCTTTTTCCTCCTCTTCCTGTATTTCCGCCACCAGCATTGCCGTGACTAAGCGCGAATGAATGTCAGGTGCATATTCCTGTTACCTCGGCTATAATAAGAACGCATCGGAATTACTATTATGCGAAAATTCTCGCGCTAACCCGCAAATGACAACCTCGCACTGTTGACTCGCTTATATAATCGCATGTAACAATGTAAGGGGTGGCAATCAGGTATGAAAAGAACTGTATTGCCTATGTGGAAAGCTTGGGGAGAAGAAGAGAAATGAAAAATGAAAAGAGTTTTTAAGTACTCCGTACAGTTTACATGTATTGTG
>JAFEJD010001348.1:0-15774 GCA_018296065.1 Blastomyces percursus | reverse complement strand
CACCCCCCCTCTCCACCAGGCGCTTCCACCCACTCTCAATCCGCTTCCTTTTCTCCTCATCGCCCTCCCCTTCCACCTTCTTCAGCAACTGCGCCGCCCTCTCCGAAATCCCCAAGGCTTCCAAAAACGCCCCTTGTTCCGTCGGCCCATACACCTCCACGCCGGGACTAGCATCAATGGCCGCCTCCGCCAACGCCGTGAAATCCACATCAGCGCTGACGTCAACCTGCCCGGGAGCGGCAAAGGGCGAAACGAGCTGATGTTTCCGGATGCCGCGGAGGGAGTTTATGGGGATTGTAGAGGTGGTGCCGTAGTCGAGGATCAGAGCGGCGCCGGAAGGGACTTTATTCTTCTTCGCGTCCGTGGCCGCAGGGGAAGATGGGGAGGTAAACGCCCCACCTATCCGCTTTGCGATGTCTTGGACGCACGTTTGGCTTTCCGGGCTAATCTCGATTGTGGACCCTGGAGTTGATTTCAGGGCCTTGTACCGGGGCGACATTTCGGGGAGGACGAGGGAGGACGGTGTGGATGCTTTGGCGAGCGAAAGGCGGAACTCGGGCTCGTTGCCGCTTTTCACTTCCGGGGTTTCGGGGTTGGGGGAGACGACGAGTTCTCTCCATTGGGTGGTAGTGGAGGAAGAGGCGGGGGACGATTGGTGGAGAGTGATAGGGCCAGTGGGCGAGTTAATAGTCTGGGGTTGAGATGGTACTTCTACAGATTGAAAGGCGTGTATGGGCAGAGCGTCGAAAAATTCGTGGGCGAAAATAAAAGGGGTTTTATCGGGTTCTAGATATATGACAGGCGAGAGGAATAATTAATTCTGCTCAACAACATCTATAGATATGCATGGTGTCGAGTAGGAAATATATACTTACCATCAGGGAGGAAACTGATATGTTCTGCCCAAACAATCGGAACACCTAGATGTATACTCTTGCTCTTATACCCAGCCTCAACCTCTTCCATAGGTGCATCTCCGCAGAGTAATTTACGTTGAACCTCCCGCAGCACCGGGCTGACTTCTACCAGATAAACAGCCTCAATCGCAGATGTAAAGCTCTTGAAATTTCGAAAGCACTGCCATAGATATCGCCCCAAGTCATTGGCAATCGCCCACATCCCATACAAACCAAAATGCTTTCAGGAAAGGGGAAAAAAAAAAAGGAAGACGACAACGAAAACAAAACTCACCCTCAACATATCCCCCATAAGTGTTCCCTTGCCCGGCCCAAGCTCAATTATCTGCACCCCACCACTCTTCCTCCCCTGTCCCATCCACTCAGCAACGGTCCAAATACCCAACAGCTCGCCAAAAATTTGCGAAATCTCTGGTGATGTCACGAAATCTCCCTTAGTGCCAAAAAGCTCAGTATCCTCGGCCTCCTGGCCGCGAGAAGTGTAATATCCGCCATCGGGGGAGGTGAGGCATTGGCGCATATACGCTGCGATGGATACTGGCCCAGTAACCTGTGGGTTTCAAGCTCGTTTAGCACGGGAAGATCAATTTATTCTCTTCTCTCTTCTTTTGGGATAGGATTATGGGAAGGGATAGGTACGCTTATGGCTTCACCAAGCGATTTTGCCAGTGGCGTTGACCATCGTCGTGGAGTCGAGCTCGGGACGGCCGTGGAGGACCATCGGACAGGAATTGTCGCATTGGACGTAGCCAGCTGGGGAAACCGGCCAACCTTTGGTAGGCGCGTTAAGAGTAGGCGAGCGGATCCATTGCTCATTTTCAATGAGCTTCGTGGCTTTCCTGTAGGCGGACGTATGTGTAATTTCCCCGCGGAGGTTTTTGGAGGAGAGGCGTTTGTGTTTGGAGCTCACAGTTAGTACGCGGGTTGGTTCCCGCTAATTTTAGTCGCGCATCGCGATGAAAATACCTGTCTTCGTGGTATAACTTCTGTTCAAAATATTCATAATACTGATATGATGTCAATTTCACTGATTTTAATTGTAAATTGTAATATTCCTTCATCCACCGCTAGGGGATCCCTCTATATTACCGCTTCGGGGTATTTTTATTTTTTGAATAATCACGTAAATATAAAAATCCAAGAGGACAAGAGAGGTTCACGCATAGTGGCCCGCCCCATGAATTTACATTATACAATACAATGAAATCCCACTTCACAAAATATAAAATCTACCTGACAAGTCCCTTCTCCTTTCTGGTATACTAAATCAGTCAAACCTGAAGCCGGTCTATGCGCCCATTGCCAAACCAAAATATATATAAACCAAATAAATATACAGACCTAATCGCAAATTTCGCGCCCCATATACTTTTTATTCCCTAAACCCCACGACGGCTCCATAGCCCCGGCCTCGTTAGTACCATGAAGAAATGATAAAACAGGCATGTACCATGATCGCCAAACACAAGGAGTTATTGAAAAACTGATCACAACACAAAGCTACTATCTTCCGCGTCTCCCGTGGTAGTGTGAGTCGCGGCTCGGTTCATCTACAACCATTTGATCACTGTAGAGTCCCGTATCACGGCCATTTCCCATGCTTTGATTCCTCCCTGATCCATCACCTCCTCGCTGACCTCTACTTCCACGACCGACTCCGGTGTGCTGTGGTTGCTGAGATCGATCATCGAAGCCGTAACGGCCGTCTTGTATCTGGGGGTCAGCGCGCCGTTGCTCACGGCGCTCACGGTCCGCTTGTTCGCGGAGGCTGTCAAAAATGGGCTGTGACCGTTGGTGGCGTAGTCTACCTGTATTGGTTTCGGCGGGTATTTGTGGAGGGGGTGGCAGTCCTGGTTTTATCCGGACATGGAGGATCCTTCCATCCGCCTTGAAGGAAATTGTGTTAGTTTGTCTGGAGCAGCTAACCAAAGTCAAACATGGAGCAAAGTGACATGCGCCATACCTTTTGATTATTGAATCGCGCAACTACGCTCTCAGCACCACTCCTCTCCTCAAAAGTCATCTCAGCTGTTACTTCCGGGTGCGTAGACACAATCCTGCAGCCCAACATTGTACCTCCTACTGGTTCGAGTGCGGACTCGATATCTGCAGCGGTGGTGCCGGGCGCAAAGTTACTTCCCAGCACGACGCAGGGTCCCGACGCGCTTCTTTTGATGCTAAATCCTGGGTCCCGATCCTCGACGATCGATTGGCCATTGTTTCGTGTAATGTGATCGGAGAACATACGGTTCTTTCTGGCAGGACGAGTCGGCACAGCCGGCTTTCTCGTCGTTACCAGAGCAGCTGATCTCTGGGTATCTTATTAGCTACCTGGGGTTGTCGAACCTAGGTTCTAACTTCTAATAAATAAATAAAAAATACCTTTGCAATGCCCACTCTACTTGCAAGGCTGCCAGGTACTGCAGACACTCTGTTGGCCAACGCGCCTGAGCCTGAACCTGACCCTGGACCCAATCCTGGTGCGCTGGAACGCCTTTTAGCCTCGAAGAATTTATCCGTCAAAGCTTGCTTCTTACGTCGTGTGCGGGCTAGAGTATTCAAAAAAAAAAGAAGAAAGAAAGAAAGGCGTTAATTTTTTGAATATATTGTTTTTACTCCAAAACAAAAGAAGACGAATAAACAAAGGGCAGGTGTTGGCTAGAGCTTTCCATAACTTACCAGCCTGGATAATCTCGTCGAATGAGACGGCTTCTTTGGCTGCGGCCATGGTTGCGGAGTATTAGTTGTTCTCTGAAACTGGATTTCTGCTATGAAGTTAGGGCAGGATTGACAGAAGTGGACTAGTTGGTGATTGTATTTCTAGATGAATTGCTGCTTTGTTCGTGGGATGGTGCAGTCGTGAAGCGCTTCGGAGCCTCGTCTTTGAAGTCATTCGCGATATATGGCCAAAAGGGGTAAAACCTCATGGAGACTCGGCCATCGGGCGCTAAACCGTGTTTGTCTAGTTGATTGTTCCAACAAACGAGTCGAGGCGTTTCTGATTCTCATTGTCAAGATATATCCATGAATGGTAGTTATACACCAAAACACCATTATATATAACCTATATTTGCAATTCTCTGGCATCCCACAGGAACTTGTATTGATATGTAGTGCCACGCCTAGGTACGTCCCGGTGCACACCAATTTGTACTGGCCGCGAGGTAGCTCCAGCACACAGGCGGCCATAACCCTGGTGACCTTCTTTTCTTTCCTAATCGAGCATGCCCTGCTCGTTCTGACCTTCGGATTTTGAGCCTCATCCAACTGTGCTTCATTTTCTTCGTCGTCTTCCTCCTCGTTATCATCTTGTCTTCATCTCTTTCGCGTTCTGGCTCTGTTTCTTTGTATCTGTTCATTCAGGAATCTCCTTGAGTTTCTGACTCCGTTCCTACTGTTCTATTTCTCTTAATACCCAAAACTACCAGAACCTGCACGTATTCAGCTACCTGAATACCGCTTTCGGTATCTATCTAGCTATATCCTCGTTGTTGTTCCCTATTTCTATCCATTCAGATTCGCCAGTGCACGTCCAGCTGGCCTATTTTCCTATTCACACAGTTTTACTCTATATAATACCCTCATAAGGGGGCCTAGTGTCGATGGCTTCCATTTGGAGGCGACTGACTTCCAGCCCTGATTATCAGCTTGATGAAGATGCGTCTAGGATGCAGTCCTCCTTGAGGTCGCGATGTGAAAAGAAAGACCTCCATCGCCGTCGAAGCCTGGCTGGCCTCTTTACTACCTCGCCTCCGTCCAAAGAGCCGTAAGTTCCCTCTGGACATCATCTCGGTGTATCTTTTTCTGATGTCCAGTCGGTCTCATAGGGACCAAAATATAACAACTATTACATGCGAAGAGAGAATCCATTATCCAATGTACAACCCTCGCGATCCTAGACATAACATAGATGCTCTTGCCTGTGATAGTAAGGGCAAGGGATTCTGGGCTACCTACGGCCGATCCGTAAGATCGCGCTTTCAAGGTTCTACTAAGTCCGGAACCGTATCTCCAAATATCCAGCAACGGAACTCTCGTCGGAGCATCCGATCTAGCTTCGCGTACTTTACTAGCTCGCCACGGCTCATGAAACGCTTCTCCCGCTCGGAAGCGACTTCCAAGCCTCCTTTGAGCTCAATTTGGGAGCCCCAAAGCGCGATTCAGAAAGTAGCGTGCAAGCTCCTACCTGATAAGATTGATGACTCCCAACCTTCAGGTTTCCCTGAAGCTCCGGGTGCCCCGGGGCGATATCTTTTGCCGTCACTCCCATCAATGTCATCAGGCTTAATGTCCCCGTTAGAATTGGAAGCCTGTACTACCGGAGCGCATATGGAGCAGGAAACATCCTACCCTCAAAACCATGGATCTGGACCCCAAACATTCAGTCGGCCACTCCAGCCGTTTCATATTCTACGGAACGCAGTGGCTTCCATGTCCAGTGCCCAGCCAGCAGTCCAGGCACGCCCGAAATATGCCAATATCTCAAATAATAGTGAGCTTTTAGTAGCAAGCATCTTTTACCTCTAATATGAAGATTAGCTCCTAACCGGGTTTCGCTTATAGGATCCGAAATGGCCAGCTCACCAATATCCATCACGTCGAAGCGCCCGCCGCTTAACCACCAGCAAGCTCGCATGGTAAAGGCGAGAGAAGATGCAAACATGCCAACTTTGTTGAGTAAACAGATGCATTCGCGTTCATCTACATTTGATGACAAACAAAATAATGAGAGCCAAATACCAAAAATTTTAACTAACGGTGCAAAACCTGAGTCGCTTCTAAACCTTGGTCAGCAGTGTCTAGAAACTCGAATGCAACCACTCCGCGAAGTCAGCTCCGGAATCTCACAACCCAGCACTGCCACCGATTCTGAATTCGGAGTAGAAATGTACCGCACCTCCAGCCCGCATCGTTATTCTTCTACCACGGAGAGTGACGCGGTTCTTAGCTCCTGGCTTTCTTCATTGTCGAGTATTGCTCATCCACGCGACAATACTGATATTTCCGGAAGCACCCTGTGTCGTTCCCCCCCTTCTTCGACAAGGCACACCAGCCGCGCTGGGCAAGCTGCACTATTATCCACGTTAGACTTGCTGTGGCAAGATGGACTTGTTCAAGGATTTTCAGGATCGAAAACACGGCATTGCAGTGAACCTTTGATTCGCGATAAGCCTACCACGAACAAACATGAAGAAACACCCTCTAAATCTAACTCACTACGGCCCAAAATATCCACTAAATCTGTAGGGCAGGAAAACTTTGATAATCCCAGCTTCTTAAGAAATATTCATCTAGAGGTTGGCAGGACTTTGGAGCTGGCGAATACTCCATTTAACCTACATATGAAATCAGAAGAAAACCTAAACCCGGTATCAAATTCGTGCAGAGAAAAAAGTGATCTTAAACCCGGGTTTAATAAAGGAGACTTCTGGCCTGGTTCGATTGATTCACGAATTAGAAGTGGCGGCCTCAAACAACCCCCCAATGAAAATAGGCCGGATTCCCCAATCCCATCTGGTCATGGTGAAGTTCAGTTTGGCATAGAATGCCCGATCATTCCGGTTACTCACCCAGAGGAAACTAGAGCTCCGCCGAGTTACAGTGGAAATACACGACCACCACAAAGAGTTTCTCAAGATGCCACAGATAGGAAAATAACCTCCACCTGCAAAACATCTTGGATCCCTGGTGTAAAGACTCCAGATTGCGGCACTACATCCATGGAGAGAAGGGAAAGCCAAGTCAACGGTGATAGGGGTTCCAAGCCCTCTTCTACCCGCAAAAATGACTCAAACAGTGGCTCCGGCTCCGGCTCCGGTGATTCAGGTCAAAGTGACCCATTAACCAGTAGTACGGCCGGGACCAGTGTTGTTGACTTTACAAGTGATAAGAACTTGACTACAAAGACAAACGGGGAACAACGCACCGCGAGTCCGAAACATCAAGCCTCTGGCATAAAAAGTCGATGATGGGATACGGTTACAGGTGCTATAGCTGGGGAATCTTCCAGGTTTGAGCCACAGAAGGATTTGTGTGCAAAGCTATATCTCATCATGCTCTGCTTTTCCTGCACCAGAGGTAATAGAAACAGGCAAATGCTCTCCTGTAAAATCCTCTATTCTTTCTTTTCTCTCGCGTTCTCACTTTCCATTTTGCTTTTCTTCTCTTTTTCGTCCCCATCATCGCTATGCAGGCATATCGACCTGTCACCGAGTTACTAAGTCTTTTCACGAAACTTGAATTTTATGTTGTTGACATCCCCTTCGTTCTAATATTGCCGCCGAGATTCTCGTGGCCTCATGCCCTCATTACTCGTTTATATACTTCCTCCCCTAAACTCAACATTAATGTTTCAAAGTAGTTAATTCCCGAATGGGAAAGCGAGCGAGCCAACAAGGGGAATAGCTAAGCGAAATGCTACTCTGAGGGGCGAATATGATCCAAACTAGCTACGACCCAGCCCCTGTATGGCTATGATGATGATGATGCCTAGGGGTCTCTATCCTGCCTGTTGGCCGTCTGTATATGTGTACGTATGTATGCTCGCGAGGTATAATATGATACTAGTTGATATTTGTTAGACAACGTAATATAACCAATTAAGTTTTCATGTACCGTATGTACTCCATACTTTTGTATGACTAGTGTAAGAGACCGTCGCCTTTCATGTAGGGTGGTAGACTTGGATTAACCTATGTAGCTCCAACTTCATTCTTACCACCTATTTTCCAAAGAAGAGGAAAGGAAAATAGTTGAACTGAATAAAATTAATTTAAATGAACCCCGAATTTAAGGCGAGTAGTGGTGTAGGAGTAGTAGTTAACTTGAGCTAGTTAGACATAATTGAGAAGGGAGAAGGTTGGAAAATCAATCCTTGATAAAAATTGAGGAGAGGCGAGTGAGGTAGAAGAAAGAAAAGAGAGAATATAAAGAGAAATAAGTACTTTGAACACACGTATATAGCATGGAAAAACGGAGATGTACGTTAGAGAATGAGAGGGAAACGAAAAGAAAAATAAAATGTCACGGAATTTATGGAAATCAGGGGTACCTCGAGACTGATAGAGGATCTGTAAGACAAACCTACAGACGCAGATAGACACGCACACATGATGAATAAAAGAAGTTGTGTATTTTAATCAATCAATCAATCGGTCGATCAATTGGTCGATTCAAGGCGAAGAGAGAAGAAAAGAAAGAAAATGGGACAAAAAGGAGGAAAAGGAGGAAAAGCCAAAGCATCACCGTGCAAATGCATAGCAGGTAGCCAGCAAAAAAACAAAGCACGAAAGGAATAGAAGAAGTGCAAGATAATAATTAATTAAGAAATAAGAAATAAGAAATGATCAAAAAAAAGGAAAAGAGTTTGAAAGAATAAAATAGTATGGAAGCAAAACGGTTTTTTAAAGGGAAAAAAAAAGAGAAAAGAGAAAGAGTAACAAAAACAGACAGGGAAATAATCGGGAAAAAATATAAACGAGACAGAAAGTACACAACTTTCAGGGTATTCTTCCTTTCCCTTTTCCTTTTTTCCAGCTTCCAAGAAATCCCAGAAAAAGGAAAAGGAAAAACATGGGCCTCCTTTCCTGACTTTCTCATTTTCCCTAAACCTGTTCACCGCCAAATGGTTTTGAACTCTTATATAGCGATTTTGTTAAAAAAGAGATTGGGAAATGAAAGGAAGAGTAAAAGAAGGGGGGAAAAAGCGATTTCTCCCTCTTTTCTATCTTTCATACTGTCTCTTTTTTACCCCTCCGCTCTATATTTTTTTATCCCATGGGAGTTCCGGTTATTCCGATTCTCAGCTTTTGTTTTCCGTACCTTTCCCAAAATAAATAATATACCACGCCGTAAACGATTTCTTTTTCTTTTTTTTTTTGGTGAAACCAGCAAAGTATTACAAGGTTGTATCGTCTATAAATTGGTTTTTGAAGGTGTTTGCTTGAAACAAGCCGGCAGGGTATTATTATTGACTGAAAGAAATTGGCTTCCTCAAAGAACGGTTGGAGAGTGTTGACGAATAGGGAGTGGGTTTAAATATACACCTTAATTTATAAAAAGAATTCAAGATGTACTTTGACTTTCCTGTTCCATTGCTGGTGTTTTTGACTGTTCGACGGCTGGCTGGGACTTAACCATGGGAGGGGACGATGGATCGGATGGGGGTGATGTGGCCAGGTTGTTTTCGTTATTTAAGGCGGCCAGGGCACTGAAGTGGCGAAACGAAGACGAGAAACAAGTTAGCCTATCCAGTCCATACGTGGTGTATGAGGAAAGATCCTAGGGGAGTGTTGTGCTGTATTTTTTGGGTTGGTTGGGGTTTTGGTGGTCTGCAATCCTCACCTGAACGCATTTATAGAAGATGTAGCCTCCTTGTCGTCCTTTTTATCCTTACCGCCTGGCGGCGTACCAGTTCGACTACTTGTCCCGCTATCTGCGCCGCCACGAACTAAATTGCTGCTGGGACCAAGATTTCTGCGGCCGCTGCTATTCCGGGAACTAAACAAGCTGGAGGGTCCAAAGGATACGGGTTGGTTTGTATTCCTGGGCCCCTTTAGTCGGTCGAGGTCTTCCTTGCCAACCTTGCTTGACGCAAGGTCGGGGGGAGCTTGACTTCCGTAACCACCAGAAAAGTTCCGCGAATCTCCACGACCCATTGGCATCCGACTTCTGTTGGCCTGTTGACGCATGCGTTCCTGTTCTTGTTCACGGGCAGCCTATTTAATTGACACGTTAGCGGCCGAGACTTTTGATCCAACGGAATACCATGCTTATATTCACTAACCTCTTCCCTAATCTCAGCAATTTTCTTGGGGCCCTTATCGCCGTCTTTCGATATCCACCTAGCATTACGCAAATCGATAAGGTCCTAAATTCTATTAGCATTGGACTCGGCATACAGGAAAGGTAAATAAACCTTGCGGGAATTGCAAACCATACCTGAAGCATAAACTGAAGACGTTTAGGAAGGCCAGACTTGGGGTCCGCCAAAGTTTCGATCTTTTTGAAATATTCATCCATACTGCCACGGCTCCCTTTAGTCTTAGAGTAGTCAAGACTGTATCCGACCGTTCGCAGCAGGTTTGTCAAGCTCTCCACTTCGGTTTCTTCGGGGAGACCCTTAAAGTTAAGCAATTTCGCTACACATCCGTGCATAATCCCCTCAGTCAACATGCCAAGTTTGAACAATTCACCGATAAATTTGATCAGGCCGAGACCACGTCGTTTGGCGGCAGCTGCAATGTAATATTCGTCGGACATCATGGCAGCCTCCTCGGTGACACCTTCAGGTGTCTTGGGGAGGTCGGCTTGCCAACCACGATTGAATTCCATTTGGCAGGTATTGAGAAGGTATTTTCTGAACAAATCTCTGCCAGCGGCCACATTGCCGTGTCGATCACGCATACCTTCATCTTTGATATCAGAGGTCACCTTGTCCTGCATACGTTGGCAGAATTGGGCGTACAATGAACTCCAGTGGGCTTCATCCATTGCCTTGTCGAGCGTACGCTGGATGACTAGTTGGAGTGTGAAGCCATTTGATTCAAGTTTGGATTGTTGCCCAATGGCGAGCAGCTGATCAGACACACGCTCAAAATTGTCGGGTGTCATTTTGTTCAAGTTACCTTTAATCTTCCGTTCGGCAACATCCGGTGGCATGTATCCACCGTCCCCAAGAGCAGGGCCAGAAAGGTTTTGTCCCAGGCTACGAGGTTTCCAGCCAGTCTTAGACGGGACCAATGGTTTTAGCTCCAAATTAGCTGTGAGAGGCATAGCCTTGTTGTGACTTTCTTCATCCTTCCTCAATCCTTTATCCCGCTTGCTTCCTGACCGCTGCCCTCTGTAGCTGCCAGCACGTGGAGATGGCATCTGCTGCATAGTCGAAGAACCGCTACGGTTCATAGGCGAGCTACCCAGAGGAAGGCCACCAGGACCACGAGAGAAGTGACCGAAAGGATTTGCCATACCATGGCCACCAGCTGGCATGGGGAAACCATCCCGACCGATACCTCCAGGGGGTAATGTTTGTGCTCGTCCAGGACCTGGGACAAATTTACCCATGCCTGCGCTAGGGAAAGAAGTTTGAATTCCTGGACGGGAGGTTGTCCGTCCGCCACCCATGATTGGAGTTCGAGCGGATCCGGGGCGCGAAGAAGCATCCATACCATCTCCAACCGTCTCCCGAACACGGCTGTCCCAATCTATTGATGGCTTCTCTTTGAAAACAGACTGAAATTGGAGTAAGAATTCTTTGTTGTACTTAAATTTACGGTCGTCTGGAGCGTTTGCATTTAGAGCGGGATTAGGGGAGACGATGGGAAGAGGGTAGGCGATCTTGCTAGGATCATCGAGGAACCGGGCAGTCTGGAGGGATTTCATTGCAGCACTTGGCTGAGGTGGCTCAACCGTTTTTGTAGTTTCCAGCTTCAATGCAGCAGGCTTGTCTCGCTTCCCGCTGCTAGCAGGTTTGGAGGGTGGTCCCATCGAGGTATCTGATACAGGCGTGGCAGCTCCGCTTTCGGCAGGGGTTCGAATGACGGGGCTTTCGGCTGTGGACGTGGGAGACTGAGTACCCTTGTTTTTGAGGGGAGCAAACAAATCTGCCCGCTCTTTCTTGGCACCTTCCTCCTCGCCCTGTTCGATTTTGCGGATTCGAGCCTCTTCTGCAGCCTCCGCCTCTTGTTCTGCTTTTTTAAGGCTGGCGATGTAAGCCTCATGCTCTTCTTTCTCTTTGCGAGCTTTCTCTTCCTGCTGCTTCTTCTTCCTTTCAGCATATGCCTTCTCAGCTGCGGCTTCTTTCTCGGCTAGCTCCTTTTCTAGTGCATCCCAATCAATTTCATCTTCGGCTGGTGTAGCTTCCATAGGCTTTGGCGCTTCCGAGTTGCTAACTTCTTTAACTGATGCTTCCTTTTGCTCTTGTTCCTTTTCTTTCTTTAGTGCAGCAGCTTTCTCCGCCTCCTCCGCTGCCTTCTTTCCCTTTGCCTCCTCACGTGATTTGGCTTCGGCTTCTTCCTCCTTTTGCTGCTTCTCAGCCTTTTCGGCCTCGTCTCTCCTGCGAGCCTCAGCTTCAGCCTTGACCTTTTGAGCGATGGCATCCTGGAAGGACTGCTTTTTCTCCTCTCCGGTCATGGACTTGGAGTCCGACCGTTCATGTTCGGCACGGCTGACGGTACGGGGAGGTGTAGAAGCTGGGGTATTGGCGCCTAGTTTGACAGGGGAAGGAGTCGTGCGCGGTTGAGACG
This sequence comes from Blastomyces percursus, assembly GCA_018296065.1. NCBI lineage: Eukaryota > Fungi > Ascomycota > Eurotiomycetes > Onygenales > Ajellomycetaceae > Blastomyces > Blastomyces percursus. The sequence continues at coordinate 3,614 of JAFEJD010001348.1, read as the reverse complement.
CCGATTGCTTCTCAAAGCTCATCTCTTTACCACTGTTAGGGTCCTTAATAACAATAGAACTCTTCTTAGTTGGTACGATGAACTGGGATTTTGGCACAGGACTGCTGGTGGATCGACTCGCGCTATAAGAAGGTCCTTGGGTCATCGGGACGGAGGGTTGGGCCGGTCCGAGACTTGAGCCTGGTCGGTCAGGGCCAGAAACCTGGGAGGGTGAACGTGAAAGTGGAGTGGCTTGTGGAGGTGGTTGGCCTTGGTTGCTATATTGGGCCTGAATATAAGGGGCTTGGGTTGGGTGTGGTACATTCATAGCGGGGCGGGGTGACGAAGGGGGCATGTATTGATATCCTTGCGGCATATTATATGTCGAATGTTGGTAATAGTAATTAGGATCATAACCCTGAGCAACGAATCCCTGGGTTTTAATCATCGTCAGATACTGTTCAAAATGTCCACTCTCTGGAGAAAGTGTAGGGGGTTGGGGGTAATGAAGTTGGGTTTGGGGAGTAAAGCGGCGTTGGGCATTTTGGGGTTTGACACGGGGGCCATTCTGGTTTTGGGGTAAAGAAGATCGACGGTTAGGATATTTAGGGGGGTAAGAAAAGTGTTGCTTTACTGGTTGAGGGGCCATATGAGCAGGATATCCGCCATAATGCGGGCCCTGCATTTGGGTATTTGCCATAGGAACGTGGGACATCGGCGGAGTAGCGGGATTCACGTTGGAAAGCGCAGGGCTTCGAGTCGGCTGCCGCGGCGAATTTGGAAAGGGACCTAGAGATCGCTGGTTATGGCCATGGTAACCCATGTTGGGCCCGCCCCGAGGTTGGTTGGAAGTGGATCTATACGTAGGGCCGGGCGAGTTATATCCCATTGCCTGATGGGGCTGTCCATAACTTCTTCCTCGGCCACCATGACCATAGCCGCCGCGTCCTGGAGGAGCACTTGGCATAGCATGATTGCCCATATCACCATGTGCAGAGTGTGACGATTCACGTCGAAAGTGGGTAGATTGGGCATTCGGGCCCATCGGAACAGGTCGCATATTCGTTCGCTACAGAAATGAGGCCGTCAGTCCAGATTCTTGTATGAATGGCATAACCCCTGTGTAATAGAGTAGACCGATCTTACATTCATGTCGCCGGGGTCACCACCAAAGCTGCCAAAGTTAAAATTATTCCCTTGTCCTTGTAGGGAAGATGGTGGCCGTCCGCCACTCGCTATAGGTTGAGGAATAGGCGAAGGAGATGTCTGTGGGGATGTTGTGCGAGGGTTTATAGATGCATTAGCGCCTAGAGTAGACTGGGGTTGGTGTGGAAGAGCCGCGGGATTGTCCGCAGGAGCTCCCTGGGAGTCCAACGACCCAAATCGCAGACTATTTGCGCGGCCTGAAGCGCCAGCTGGGTTTCCATTCGGGATTAAACTAGGGTTGATAGTAACAGAACTTTTCCTGTCGTGTAAGGATGTGTTTGGCGCGGTGTTTCCGTTGACGATGGTCAAGCCACCGGCGACGGGGGCTACTGGATGCTGCATGTGTTTTCCGTTCAGAGAGACAGAAGGCGACTTTCCATGCTGAGGAGTTTGAGCAGGCCCACTTCCGGCAGTCTTTGAGGTTGCCGCTTCGTTGGTAACGGTCTGCGGAGGATATTTATTTGTCGCGTTAGCAAAGTAATAGAAAACTTGTTCGAAAAGTACTGGGTATTGATAATGCTCTCAACGAGATGGTGGGGTATGCTGTAAAATTCTTTGCTTTCCCCTTTTCTTCTTCTTTTCTTTTCCCCTTCGTCTTTTCAACTCACCGAAGAAGGGGGAGAGTGACCCTGAGGCGAGGCCGAACTGCTGGTACTCTGTCCCTGTGGTTTGAGGCCTGTTGTCTGGGAGATCGATGTCATTACACGATCGTCTGCGCAAAGAGTCACCGGAACAGTGGGTTAAAATAGTATAAAAGTTATTGGGGGCAAGAAACGTTCAAGAAACAAGCTGGGAAAGTGTGCGCCCAGCAGGTTCCGGCTCGAGACGAGGGAGAAAATCTATGACAAATAATAAAATCAAATCGTAAAAACGGCGCGATAGAGCAAAGACGACGAAAAACAAAGTCGATGAAGGCGAAATAATAAATTGCCTAGTCGTGGAAAAGTGTCAAACCAAAGGGGCATATATGGTTTGGCACGCAAAACCTAACCCACACAAAGCGAGTCAAAGGTCAGTGTTTCGTCAATCTAACGTTTATGTTCGGCGCACGAAGTTCATCGAGGAAGCGCTAGCCGCAATCCTGTTGCGACATCCTTTGAAGTTATCTGCAATAAAGGGAGATGAGGGATAGGAGAGTGAAGGATAAGTATACCTGTCGAGTTGGATTAACGAGGCACTCAAATAAGGAGTGGCTGTGAATCCGCACACCACCGCAAGAGCGGAAGAGACGGGATTTTCAGAAAAGCGACGGATGGAACAGGGGAGACTGAACTATCCGCGATCGTCCTACTTCAGAAAAGAAGAGGATCCGCTGGTAAATCAAAAGTTGATGTGTTGTGATGATAAAGGGGGATGAGGGTGGCAAGGGAAGAAGAAGAAAAGAGGAAGAAGAGAGGAAGACGGGACTGAGGTCGCTGCCAGGAATTTTTTTTTTTCCCGTGTTCTCGTATGAAATGTACAGTACGAAACGGAACCTCGTGGTACCGTACCAAGGCGGTACAGTGGCGGCTCGGTTCTGCGAGGACCATCAAACTGTCAGCCATGACCTGCTCTCCCTGGTGATTCAGCCCCTCTTCCTCCAGTGTTAGTCAAAAAGTGGGCACCTAAGCCGCATCCGTGGCGTCATAAGAGTATCAATACGGCTTGTAAATTATCACCTTGTCACGTTTTTTGGCGACAGAAACACAAATGCGCCTGGATACGTACATAAAAGGCAGCGATATTTATTTTATCTTTGATATTCCTTATTCTTTTGTAAGTACAGAGTGGAGTGGGTTGTTGGCAATTAACTAACTCAACTCACTTTAATATTACAAATATTTGCTCTCCCCATCAGAAGGAGAACTACATTGTCTATTTCATGATTGTTTTTATATGTTGTGGGATATCTGAATGTAGGTTCTTCTAAACAGTTGTAACAACTACAGTTCATGAAGGATAGAACACAGCTCACAATGAAGTATGTAGAAGGGAAGAATGGAAAATTCAAGGAAGACAGTGTCAAGGATTTATTTGTGTCCTTTTATAGTTGACTCTTGTTTTCTGCGTAATGTATTTGACATCTGTCAGACCAATCGGTCTGCTTAAGTAATCCTTTCCACCAATAGTTAACGTAACTAATTCCACAACGAGCGGATCAACGATCACCATCTTCAAAATCTCTTCCAATTTAATTACCCACCCTCTTCAGCGCGTAATTATGCCACCAATTCGCAATAAAAATACTTCAAATTCCCTAGAGCGAGAGGGAAGAATTGAACTCGCGATAAAAGCTTTAAAAAATCAAGAAATATCTTCAATTCGTGAAGCTGCACGTCTCTTTAATGTTCCATTATCCACCCTAAACTATCGAGTAAAAGGCCGACCTGCAAGAGCAAATTTACGCGCAAATTTAACTAAATTAACCCAGATTGAAGAGGATAGGCTTG
>JAFEJD010001347.1:0-13565 GCA_018296065.1 Blastomyces percursus | reverse complement strand
TACGGCACTTGAGGTATTTCTTGACCTTCTCACTCTGAAGCTCCAGTTGTCGTACATTATGGGGTATGGCGGTGGCCCAGGAGGCTTGAGAGCTATGTGAGGTCCCTCGGGGGGTTGGCGTACGCATCTGAGTATTGAGGCGGGAGAGAACCTGCTCTGGATCATATGGAGCTAGTCCTGTAGCTTTAAAACCACACGAGAAGAGGTCAAATTTCCAGTGCCCTCCGCCCTCGAAAAGGCCATTAAGTCCTGTGCAAGGATCGACTGTCCCAACACTGTCTGGGGCTCTCCCATTGACGGTAGCTGGACTGGTGGATGGGTTCAACTATCCGTGACCTGGCAAGTGAAGCTGGAGTATCCTGTGGAGAAAGACAGTAAGAGAAAAAGATCCTTTTCTTTTCTTTCCTTTCTTAGCTCTCCTTCTTCCACGTTTAGTCTTCATGTTTCGTATCGTAACATTTCTTTCCTAACTTCCCTTAGGTTTGGAGGTCCTCTATTTTTACCCCTCAACGAAGGCATGATCTCTGTAGTTGATTGTCACTGCCGTGTTCTTGCGTATCACCTCCTTCGGCACCGTCGGGATCACTGGGGAATGATGATGCAGGATCACACCCCGTTAGACTCGAAGACCAGGGATGGCAAGGATTATCTTCTCCGACGTGAAATCATGGGGATTGCAGCTATCTTCTACCGCCAGATGAATGACGTGGATTGGGATCATTATAAACATAAATACATGAAACCCGTGCTGAACTACCCAGGTGGACCTTTAACTGTATGTCTATCGTCAATCTATTTGCGTTTGTTCTTTTTTTTCCCCTTTTTTCCGTTCCTTTACACTGTCCTGTAAGTGCTGACATCCCCCTTGGCCACAATTGTGACGTTTACTGTGGGGAAGGTGCGTGTTGTCCAGGCAACATGTAATCCATCCGACCCGTATGTCACTCTGAAGTTTACATTGAGAGCTATATAAGATCTTAGCATGTCTTGTTATAACAAGGCCACAGTCCAAAAGGTTGTGAAATGAATTCTCTGTCCGCCAGACCTGTCACAGAAACTTCCCTCGAGAGGGAAGAAAGTGTAAGATTTTTGATAGATCCCCGCTTACAACACCGCGCCGAATTGATGCTCGTGAAGCTGGAGGAACGTTGGAAGCAGAAGAGAAAGATCCGGAAGGCATCGGAGTATTTGATTGACTGAAAGGAGATATTGAAGTTTCTTTATAATCCGATTAAATGCAGGACTAATTCAATCAGGATCTTAACTAGTTAAACTTCTCCCTTCACTTTTTTTTTTAGTAACCTCAGACATTTTTGAATCCTATTTTTGTCTTTGACGCTTTTCTTTGGAAGATTTTCGGACGTTGTTCGTATCGGGGGTGGGTAGACTTTATTCTATTCGATATTGTAAGTTAATGTGCTATTAGTGCAATGCTCTGACATACCAGCTTTTCATTTAACAACTGAAAGATGGTATCTGTTGAGCCCACCCTGAAGAATTCTGCGGTGAAATATTTGCCTTCATAGTGGATATAAAGGTGAACATCGGCATTGCATTTTTTAGAGTATTCGTATGCTTTATTTATCAATGTCACTTTTGTTCGATTCCGCGCTTGGACAAGACTTTCTGTCCATTAACTTGAAGGCTTTTCAGGGTATGATGATGGCATGTCTGCTTTCATAATCAAGAATATTTGTGGATTTGGGTAACATAAACTAATAGCGAGAGAGAATGGATTTCTTTTTATGAACGGAAATGGCCTTTCAAAAGTATACTTCCATATAGTGACAGGGATAAATTCCATGGCTATCGACAATATATGGATGCTTGAAATGCGTGGCGCTTGGATATCTCTGGAATCCTGCGAGCGGAAAATAATGGCATGCCAAAACCGACTCGCAACATCAGTGGGAGTATCTTCTATTGGCCACTTGGCCACACTTCCTGGCCAATGAAAGAGGGCACTGGCGAGACACGATATGGCGAGTGGTTACTTCCGGCTTCCTTTGCATTACCCTAAGTCAACCTCTTGATTAGGTCGTCATATTTATTCCGTAGGTCTTCCGTGACTGCGTAAGTAAGTGCCGCTTTGTTCGATTCACTAGCCAGGCTGACGTCTTCCTCTACTTAGCTTCAAATCAGCAGTCAATAGGCGTTCGGTCGGGTCATAAAGCTTTGTTCCGTCAAAGCGGACGTCACGGCCCCCAATCACCTTCTTTAGGTGTGGCACCCAAATCCGAAAAATGTTCGTGGAGTCATACCCTACTAAGTAGCCAATATGCGCTCGTGGAGCCGTTTTCTAGCCCGCTGGAACCTTCGGGTCTCCCACGTACGCTTTATAGCCGCGTACCCGCAAGTGAGCAAGTGACATCAAGGCTCACTGTCACCGAACGTAATCTCTCTATTTAGCTCCTTTGGCCCCATCCATTGAAATAGTGCATTGAGCGGTGAATTCCATCCTAGGGCTTTGATCGGCGTCCTATTGATTAGGTAGACTGCCGAATGAATAGTCTCTGGCCATAGTTCTTCTGGCAGCCTTGCTTCGATACGGTTTGACCGGCTACGTAGGGTAATCACACCCCCAGCACGTTCAATTTTACCGTGCTGCTCATTTGTGTAGGGAGTAGAATGCTTAACCGTTATGCCAGTCTCCATTGCCCAGTCGTAGAAATCTTTGCCTAGGGCGCGCTCTTCGTCCACTCGGATTATTTTGACATCGACGCCGGACTGGCGTTTTACTTGTGCCACCGTACCCTTTATCGACGGTATAATCAATGATTTTCTTGCGCCAGTTTGTACCAGGTGTAGGTCGAAGAAGTCACACATATAGTGTATGACCTATTTGTCCCCGTTATATGCAATAGGGGCTCCGAAGATTAGGTCAACATGCAGCCTCTTAAAAGGCCTGGTCGACCGCGGTTGTTGGCGACGAGAGATAATTCGCCTTGAGTTTGACATTGACACCTCGCAGGTCTGGCACAGGGGCTTTGGTTCTCCCCTGCGGACGTTAGTTACGTTATACGATATTAATGAAGCATTTATTTTATTAACTTACTTTAAACTTTCTGAAGTTGATTGGCTGTTCTGCCCTGAGCAATCTTGGACTGTCACTGTTCTCAAAGTTGGTTAGAGCTTGTACTAAATCTATACCTGACATTATTACCTTGGTCTTAAAATCGGAGGTCCTCATTCAAGTTATCACAATTTTTTATAAACAGAAGTTGTTTGGAGATTACCTCTCTTTTATAGATTGAAGAATTAGAATTGATAAATCGCTTAGAAAGGGGTAAGATATCCTCAAAACTCATGAATAATAAAAAGCATTCCTTATTCTTCCAATTTCAAATTTCACCTTTCCATCGCAAAATGAGCATCTCAATGATGACCTTGAGATCCCTTCCTCAACTCTTTAGTTCCTCCTTTAGTGACCTTGATTTTACTCTCTAATATTACGCTTGACTCAGCAAAAATCTATCTGACTATACAAGCGATGGGTGGTATCCTACCGAGAATCAAGGCGACATAGCGAGTTGTGATGGCTGCAGGGGTCAACAACAGCCCACATAATAAGGTTCGGCACGATAAAATCAACCTTACAGACCCACTTCTCTTACAGTTCAAACCCGCATATGCCAGTTGGTCATGTGACCACCTTTAAATTTACATCTATGTAACAGCTCAAAGACCAAATAACACCTGATAAGATAGCAAATTATTTTATCCTTCAGAACGGCTATGCCGAATACTTCGCATTCTCAAAACCGTACTAAACACGGTCAGGCTAGGTTTAATAAAAGAGTACCTGGTCAGACCTCCAGATAACTCAAACCAATGGTTGATTGGCCACAGCTGATCCTCATGTGTCCTTGTGAAAGCGCAGATCCTCAGAGTAACAACATCATCAAAGGGATTGTTTACCGTGCCGTATACATGCATCGGTGGGGAAAGAGAAATAGGATAATGGTTTTAGACTTTAGATTCTAAATATGAGGACACTCCTGTCCACTCATAAAGAGTTGGCATGTGGTGTATGACAACTAGCTCCACCCGCCATCACGTTGCAACAGTACAAGATAGACAATAAATCAATTGGAGTTGTGATGGTAAATACTGGATCTCTCCCGAGGCCCCCTTCTGGGCCCATCAATACAACAAAAGGAACGAGAAACAGGGTTAAAGGTCACGGGTGACTCGTATACAAGTGTTTAATCCTGGAGTAGCACTGAATGAATAAAAATAAAATCAAAATTGCCGCTCCAGCTGATTTCTATTGTTGGCGCATATAGAAAATATGGCTATATAAATGACTAGAGGTGCTTGGTCGAAGATAGAAGTTAGAGTCAATGTAAAGCGGAGAATACATGTGATAATTACCACCCAAGTTTACCTCATTCCTGCTGCAACGAAATGGATAACGGTGTCGCCCGGTCACAAGCGCAGGTGAGAGCTCTGATCCTATATCACGGTTTCAATGGCTGACTGTAATAGTCTTCTGGAGGGATGGGAACCTGCTCGTCTCCCGTGATGTCATATTTTCACGAGCGAATCTCCAAATTGCAGCGCAGCGTATACGAGGCAATCCTATCTCGCGGAGAAGGCAATCAGATCACCAAGGACTCTAAAGGATACAAGCAGTATATCGAGGAGCTCCGTCTGGAACAAAAAGTCCTGGGTGAATTGATTGACTGGCGCATAGAGCGGAAACAAGAGCAAACTCAAAGCTTCCAGGACGAATGCAATTCACATGTCATGACGATGAACGAACTTATGACTGAAAAGCGATTTCACATTCAGATTGCAGAAGCCAATGCTAAATTACAGGAGACGCTCGAGGTGGAACAACAGCGGCATCAAGGTACCATTATGGAATTGAATGATCTCCGCCGCCGATACCATCAGTTGAACAATCTAATCGGCCTGGGAGGGCTAGATAAGCGGGGGGCGACGGGTGAGCCACGAGATATCGAAGATGTGATCAGAAGTATTGAGAGCAGAATCACCAAAGAGCATCAGAAGCTTTTACAAGCTAGAGAGGTTTTCAGTAAAGAGAGGGAAGCGTCGTCAAAGCCCTAGGATTAAGCCCAAACCTCGTGTAAATAAGCTAGAATAAATGTAGTAGAAATCACAGACGTGTTCATATTTGCGGAAGCATGGCTAAAATTGTTTTAGCTCACCGCTATGATATTTCCATATTGGTTAGTTGGGCTAGGCTCCGTTCACCAAGCCTGATTTAGAGGGCAAAACCTAGAGTCCTTTCCCGAGCATACATGTATATAAACATAATATCTATCGCGATGCTGTGGATTTTCTCATAAGTCTTCGGCATTCCTTACCTTGGCAGGTGTTGCCCTACTCGGAATTAAATCGGTTGACAGCTTGCACCATTTACAATAATACAATCAACTGCTAATATGCCTATCCTATTTACTAGCAAACTGTCTTGGCCAACCGTCAGAAGACAGCCAACGTCCTCAACCACCCACCAAGTCGTAGGCTCAAAAGACGTCCTAAATTTGTTGACCCGTCTGCTTCCACCTTGACATCTTCCATATCTCGAAGGATATCCTCTATGTACTCCCCTGCGCCACTGAGTTTAAGAATAAGAGCAATCGCACGGTGAACTTTGAGTAGTCGAGAGGATGGCGGGTCGATAGTACGGCTCGGGCTAAGGGTAAGTGTACGAGTAACGGGAAGCAATCGATCACGAAGAATAGGGTCCCTTTCGGTCGATCTAATTATGTACCGGTTGTACGTCCCTTCTATAGGCTCGAAATATATTTCAAATTCACCGAGTAGCCGATGATAGTGATGGGTTAATGTCAGGGCATTTTTTGGACTGTCAATATCTTGTCCCTCAATAAGGTGAGTTATTCCGGGTTCGAACATAGTCAAGATTTGGATTACGTTCTTCTTCGAGTCACTCTAAGAGTCAATGTCAGTAGGGCCGAGTGTGCTCTTATAATAGGATGTCCATACCAATTCCGTATTTCCTGACGCCATAGAGTTTAGCGAATGAGGAAGTATGTGAGCAACTTCTAGATACTCGAAGTCACCAGGTTCATTTCGGAGAAGTTCCCCGTCATCATCTTTGCTCTCAATCCCATCTTGCTTTATTCGCCGCTGGGCTTCTTTCCTATCAAACCGGTGGGAGACGACACAACGATGATGGTCGCGGATAAGACAACTCTGTCGGAGGATAGACACGCGCTGCGTTATACCCGTTGGTGTGGACGCCTGCATTGAGGAGAGTGAAATGGGTGTCGGCTGGGGTGTCTTCACCGATGAAGCCCTGACTGAACAGGCTGAGTTAACCAGTTTTATCAGCCATAAATGATATGTACTATAACAAACTTACGCGGAGTAAAAAAATTATCAACCATGTAGTCGGCAAAGAGCTCGACAGCGCTCCGAACTTTATTTTTCTTGTCTATATCAAACGAGGAGAACCCATCGAGATAAGCTAACGCAAGAGAGATATTAGGCTCGACAGTATTCCCATCCAGATGTTCGTGAATATACAAAATGAAGAAGTTGAGGAAGGCATCTTTAGATTGCGCATGCACATGTTCGAATATTGCGTTGATTAGCATCGCGGGCATGTAGCCCCTCCGTCCAGTTTTTTCTGAGCCATAATCCTCAATCAACTTATTGAGAATGCCACTTGCTGCCTTATTTTGTTGTGAAGTTAAGGAAAAGGGCTCTAAAAAATCCAGGAACCCTTCTAATGATGACTTGTGTCGATGTGAAGCCATTGTCGATGGGTTTGTTCATCTAAAAGAATACTGTCCGAGGATTGGGGTGGCTGAACACTAGGTACGTCCTGTGGAACACGTGGTAAGCTAGGCCGGAATAGGGGCGCCTTGACTGGTGCTAAGGCTGATGATCTCCATGGCACCTTTGTCTGCCAGTCGGTTCCATGTCGGGCCGAGCATTGTGCTTTGGAAGGCATTGCCAGTGACCGAGTATTGTGAGAAGGTATTATAATTGCGCCAGCGTTACAAAATTTCTCCATGCGCAGAGCTTTCAATACAGTAAATTCCAATTAGGGTGATGTATGGCCAGCCATACCCCGCATCCATGGTTGGCATGCGTGGAGCGTCAATATACGTGGTGTGTTGATATGCATGGTACGTCCGTTCATGTGTCTGTCCAATATGCGTGGCCAGGGTCCTATACATGTTATATGTGGTGCAATTTCGTGATATATCTCTGGAGGAATGCCTTTGTCCAAACCCAGAATGCTTCTCGCGTCATCTCTGAGCTTCAGTACTGATTGTAATAATACAGCAATGCTCCTTTTCATTGTATTATTCTTTTATAGCAGCAGGGCTGCTTCAATAGAGATCGTGTATGTTACTTGAAGCTCAAGAAGTTGATTATCTCTAACAATCTAATATAGCATCGACCAATCGCTGTCACTTGAGACGTCAGGATACGCTGACGGGCCATGTGCTCATAGAGTGGTGGTCGGCGGTGCTGGCGCAAGTTTCAACCCAAACCAGCAGAATGCCAACGTAGGAGATAAGGTGGTCTTTGAATTTTCAGGACGCAATCATACTCTTACTCAGATACTGCCATCATAATAGAGAGCCTCTTGAAGTCGTACTATATTTCCATGATCGGCTTCTATGACTTTGGACAGCCATTCCTTATCGTGTACCTTCACCTCTCTGACAACCACTTCATTGAACGAGCTGTTTCTGCCATATGCTGCTTTTGCCGGGCCCGCTTGATTCAATTTCATAAGCACATCATAGCGATCAGATGGATTGATCTCCTCTTTTCTCACACCCGAGATTGCTGAAGATGTCGGCTGTTTCTTGGTGGTAATGAAGCCGGATCGAGGGTTTACTGGTATCATTCGCTGGAGTTTTCGCTTGTCGTCTGCAGAGTTTCCTGGGAAGACCCTTTTAAGTGGAGGTGAGGAATCACTTGGGGAAGTTCGAGGAAATATCGTCTGTCGATGACGAACCAATAGTGAATTATCTGCCATGTCAAGCTGAGACAGCGCTGTCGTAGATCTAGTCTCTCTTTATTTTAGTCTTATTTTCATCTTATTTTTCATTGCTAGCCGGATCAAGGTGGCATTTGAAGTCAGGTTCAGAAGCATAGTGTTTCTGAAATCTCCTCTACCCCCAACATGCATTTTGACCTGAGGGTCAAATGTGAGGCCTCCATGGAATTCCTCTGATAATCTGCACAGCATTTGAAAAGCATGTATTTTACAATCATGAATATGAATAGTCCCTAATTCCATAAATTGATTGACTAAAATATAATATTCTTTATAATAAGTACAACAATGGCACGAGCACCCCTGATTCTTCCGCTGGAAGTGGACGCAGTTACTCGCTCCCCAGATCCCATGTCTGACTTTGAAACGGAACCTTTCTCTTCTATTATCGATTCTGAAGAGGTCACAACAGCTGATCGGCCGATATACCTGAAACAGATCGATAGGCTTCTTGTTTCCAGATTTATAGCACTCTCGGATGAAGAGGTGCCGTTCAGAGAAATTCTCGGAATTAAGCCAGATGCAGGGACCGAAGATATAGAGAGTATATGGTTGCATTGCTTCAAAATATTCTCGACTTTGACGAAGAATTAGAAGAGCTCGACCATGAAGTTTTGAATCAAAGTGGATGCCAAAGCAAAGCTCTTCAGAGTAAAAATCCACCCTCCATAATGTATTTCAGAAGGCTGACAGTCAGCTAAGGAATTAGATATATCGCAGATCAACAACTGCCAGAACTGAGTGGGACTAGGGCGCCAGAAGTAAGAGATGCAATGGGTGACGTGCATCGTGGTATTCATCGGCAGGCGTACGCTAGCGTTAAGCTATTGAATGAATCTGTTCGAGACCGACTTGATCCGCAAAGGCATACCGAGATTTTTGAAAATATTAATCAAGAAATTGCAGAAGAAAATAAGCGTTGCGCCCTTCCAAATAATCATGGAAAGATTCCTCACGAAGAACTCATTCAACACTGGGAGAGTATTTATCACCAAAACGGATCGATAAACGATCTTGGACGATTAATCGAAAGATCGCAATTACCTATTGGCTGGGGCACAATTCCGATAGACTGTAGTGGGTATAACGAGGATATCGAAACCCATGGGTTGTCAAAATGGGAGGAGCTTACTCCACATATTGTGCCGGACGAATTGCTTGCGAAAACTGGTTCTTCCCAGCCACCTCTAGAATATTAGTATCAAAACACCGCAAAATCAGCGAAATATCCACACTTCATCTAGAATCATTAATATCACTCAAATACGCGTCTTTTTACCTTTATCATCAAATCCACGTATATCAACTCTGTTTTTTCAATATGCCTCGCAATGTCCGCCGCCCTGCCTTGGAAACGTGTAGAAAGACTCCTACCCTACGCCTCAGACTCCCCAAACCACCTGTTCCGGTTCCGGATAATGATGAGATGGAGGAGGTGGATGAGAATGATATAGAGACTCAGTCTGAAGATCATCGATGTCCGCGAATCCCCACTCCTCCGCGAATCCCTACCCCCGAGCGAATCCCTACTCCTGAGCAAATCCCTACCCCCCAGCCTGACATCTCATATCGATAATATATGGGAGCGGATACCGGAGGAATGTCGAATATGCTATTATCCTCTCACCCACGAAAATCAGCATCGTTGCGGGGCATGTCGAAATCTGGTTCACGGTACATGTTGGCAACAATGGGCTGATGGAGGCACTGGAAACTGCCCCTACTGGTATGTGCTGTGGTATTATAAGACATCGGAACAGTGCTAATTGTGTAGTCGATCGGAGCGGGAGCTTGCTCCGTATGTTGATCTGACGATTGAATCGTCTCCCTGCCCGAAATGTCAGCAGCCAGCAAATGAATCTGAGTGATGCTGCCCAGGATGCTCGGCACGTGTGCACGGACGTTGCATGACGCGAGAGGAGCTAGAGGGCGTTTGTCCCGCTTGGTACCACCACCGCCCTGGCTTGGATAATGAGTAACTAACCGGGTTTGATGATAGCAACTGGCGGAGACCTGAGAATCCCAGAAACAATACAAGCGGAGAGAATCGTGAAATCCCGCAACGCGTAATCTCGCCTCAAGCTCCCGTTGCGGCATCTGGTTTAAACCAAGGCCAAAGGTTAACTCGGTCTATACCGCCACGAAGAGTCACAAGAGTTAGTCGCCCCGGTTTCACTGCTATGGGAGAGAAGATCAAGAATTGGGGCGATCGTTGAGAAGGAGGATCAAAGCCATGAATTGTTGACGATGAATGAGGCTGGTGGAAAGCCGGTTATTAATGCAGCAACTGCACAAGGACTACCTACCATCGAGAAAGTCGGCTGGGAGGACACCGTATATCCCGAGACAATGGGAATCTACACAATAAGCTGGGTTGCCGTTGGCTCATGGGATCCTTTCTGCAAAAAGCTGCCAAAAGTGATATGCCACTTCTCGTACCATGATGATAATGGGCCTGTTCAAAATATTGTGCAGCTTGCGAGTTTGAGGCGACTGTTCGGGACCGCAATTGAGGGTATAGTGGCAGAGAGTATTTGTGGGAATAATATACTGTCCGTCGAGGAAGCGTTGGAACAACTTTTTGGAGTTTCACATGAAGAGAGGATGTGACACTGGACTGTTGCTTCTGCTTGAAGAATGTTAATACCCAAATCTTTTTCAGTATTTCCGTTGGGATTGATAGTATCCTTATCGGTTATCTTTTTGATCGATCCAGGCTGTATCGCCGGCCCTGTCGCAATTCTCGGTTGTCCTGAAAGAATTATAATTTTCCCTTGTCTGTCAAGACCCAAAAGATTGAAATCTTCTTTGGATCTCCACACCGAATAATTGTATCCCTATTCTAATGTTAGCTATTTTCTTAGGTCCTAAAAATGGGATTGCCATCAACAATACCTCTTCGTAAATATTTTCAAGAAAACTCATGACTTTCTGACGAAGCTCGCGGTCTTTCTTAACATTCTCTAGACCTGAGAATTTCGTCGGCGTGAAATGTGCATCGTTCATCCATTCTAGAAACGCGTTCAGGCGTTCCTCATCGACATGATCAATTTCGGGGTTTTCCATGATGATCTGTACACTTGAGTGAAGAGATGCTTGCTCCCTGTTACTTAGAAGTTAGCTGTAGCGCTGTGATAGTATTTTTATCCAGGCAGAATCATACCCATTTGTGGCGACAAAGAATATGTTCTTACTAAATCAGTCTGAAGTGCTCTTAATAAAAGAAAGCAATGCGCCTAATAAAGTATGTGGCGGGGTTTGGATGAATTTGTGGCCATGTGATCTTATCTGTTAATAAACCGTCATGGTGAGGCAGGGTGTTTTGTTAAGTCCCTACTTGTGTCAATCCTGCGAGCATCTAAAGGTAAAGCTCGATGGCAGGACTATCAATGTCAGCTGACATATGACGTCAGTGTGACCTAGAGGGAGGATCAAAACTACGTGAGTTCTTTTGTGGTTGATAGGATTTACCAAGGCCAGCTTTCCTCATGTGGCTACCTGCGCACACAGCGGGCCGTCCCGAGAATACCGCACCCTCGGATGGTAGTTGATTCTTGGGTCGATTGCGGAGGATATATTTTGAAGTGACTCAGCGCTGTCTGTCTATTTTCATCACTGACTCTATTGGTTGAAAGTAGACTTTACTCAGCTTTTCCACGTTCCTTGTCGAGAGCAATAGATGCATCTGCGAATAATGTTAGTCGGGCGAATAGCGCATAACAGAAGAATAGGCCTAACCTTTACTACATCCGTGTGTCGTGTCTGTAATAATTGGGGCCAACGGTTGCGAAAGATAAGGTTCTACTACTTCTATTTTAATGGAAACCATGGGAGAAGTCTGACGTGACCTGGCGAACTGACCATAGAGAGAGTTGTCATCACGATTATCCTCACCGAAGATATTTCCTCGCCCGTGAGCATTATCGAGAAGCTTGGACGGGATTTCAGCTACTGTTTCTATGTTTCGGTTAGAGTGAGGAGGATAATACAACAAGAGGAGTAGATACTAGTGTGTTTGTTCTTTTCATCTGTCAAGTCTAGGCATGTTATATTTCTTGTCGTTGCAATCGAGTGTTTTGTTGCGTGCACTCGAATTCCTATCTCTAGACTCCTCACATATTCTCCAAACAGCGGTCGAGGAGACGTTGATGTCTGCTTGTCCCATGTGACATGGGCTTTATTTCTAGGATGATAGTCGAGCCTTCGTTGCCTCCTAGCAAACGCATGCAGTCCCACCACCCATCGTTCCCCAACCGTGTCCATCGCCGTGTTGTTGTCCAAGATTATAGAAAGCCGATCTACAAAGCAAGCTCGAGGGTTTCTCTGCTCGCCGCGCTGGAAGGATGCATTAATGGATACGCGTCTCTCCATCGGGCTGGCATACTCCAGAGCGATATTTCCCCAAACAACCTCATGGTCAACGAGGACGCAGACTGTCCCTCCTGGAAGGCCTTTATCATTGACCTAGATCTTGCCATCAAAGAAGACGAGAAGGCGCTTCGGGAGCGCGAGGCAAGACCGGCACACGAGCCTTTATGGCGATCGGAGTTCTCCTGGGTGAGAAGCATTCCTTCATGCATGACCTTGAGTCCTTTTTCTGGGTCCTGTTTTGGATATGTGTCCATTACAGTGGTCCGAATACGAGTAGAGTTGTTGAACGGTTTGAGAAATAGAACTTCATGGACACAGAGGAGCTGGCTAACATGAAGATTGGCGTAATTTCTGAGGATGATAAATTTTTGAAGACAACTACTGAATATCTCACGGAGGATTACCAACTGCTCATTCCCCATGTCAATAAGCTACGGAGGTAGATATTTCCTAACGGTAAACGATGGAGAACCCCTAACAAGAATTCGTATTCTAGCATGAGAGAAATTCTTCGAGAAGCTCAGAAAGACCCCGAAGTTATTGCGCTAAACTAGGCTCTTTCTATTATATAGCGATAGAGCGACGTGCTTTACTTTATAATAGTTAATACAAGATGACGTCTGTTAAGAAAAGAGCTCGGTTTGTTAAAAAATTGGTTAGTCAAAGTTTAGAAACAATTGAAAAAGCTACACCTTGGCGGCGGGACATCGGACCTCATAGAACAAGTCGATCCAGATTCGGGATTTAATAATAGCAATAAGTCGCCTAGTCACAGTGCTTATCCCAAAGTAACAGCATACGGATATTCTCTTTCTCACGACCAACCGTCCGACGGAGTGAGCTATGATCAAGTGATTGATTTTATGACTGAGTCTTTTTTTGATGATGATGAATTCTTTAACGCCTGGAGGCATGTAACGTAATCCACGGCCGAGTGAAACACACGGCTGAGTGAAACACCACGCTCAAAATCGCGTCTTCCTACCTATCTATCATCTTCAACCACCAACCATGCCACGAAGGAGCACTGGATCTAGACAGAAATCTGTCGAGAAAGAGGGCAAGATCTTGTTAGCACTCGAGGCTATCAAAAATGGCCAATTTCAATCGATTCGTGCAGCTGCCAAGGTATATGGTGTATCCTATGTGACCTTATCCCGACGGGCAAAGGGAACAACCG
>JAFEJD010001341.1:0-10032 GCA_018296065.1 Blastomyces percursus | reverse complement strand
GCGCCACTCCTCGGGCCCGTCCTCTCCACCATCAGTGGTCTTGGCTTGTAATGGTGAGCTTTGTAATTTATCTATCTATTCTTCTCCGGGTCATTCATAGGTGACCTTGTTTAACCAGTATCCGGTAACTAGGACTAATCCCCTGCGCCCAACTTGATAGCGACACTCGCAACGTTTCGATCTATTTCCGGCAGAAAAGTTCGTCCCCTAGCAAAGCTGTGATTTTCCCACACCCCCTTTAGCGCGCAATCGCTTCCACCAGAAGAAAGAATACCCCAAAGAAACCTTCTTCTTTATGCCTCCAACCATGTCCATCTTCAATTCTTTCTTTTCTTCTCGTAGCATTTTCCTATTTTCCTCTCCCGGGAGGCGACTTAGATATCTATTCTCATGTGAATTAATTATGGAGCTGGCTTTGGCGGTTTGATGGAAGACGGTTTTTCAGTTACATATTTTTTGGTCTTCTTACTTGCCCTATTTGACTCATCCTCGGGACGTTATCTTGAGCCATTTTAAATATACGCCTGATTTTTCCCTGATTTGAATTTTTGTTTGTCCGTTGTCGTATTTGGTATCTTTCATGCATCCCTCCAGCTATTATTTGTTGTCGAATGCTGTTTTTCTAATATACTCCAGATAGCCTAAAAATTTATCTGCATATATGCGTATTTCTATGAATCTGGTCTTGATATGGCATCTCCTTTAATGATATTTATAATATTATGACGGACTTCATGTTTCGTACGAGGATTCTCTACAAAGGCAATCTCACAATATTTCCAACGACCTCGGATACATCGCCCACCTCGTAAAAAGACACAACTTAACCCGAAGTCATTTCCAGGATATCTTTGAAATGTCCTTAACTCTTAAGAGTGCCATGGTAATAAATTATTATCTTATTAATCCGCAGCTGTGACGTAATAACCTTTAATTCTTTGGAGTAAATTCGTCATCTTGACAAAAACTGCTAACAAGTTTGATATACAATCAGTCGCCTGCCATAATCAGCGGATAAGTTCGGGGCAAGTTGGTTACATGACTGTAGCTGTGTGCTGGCGATTCTAATGGTGCTGCCTGAGTTCTTTCTCCTCTTGTTTCACCAACAAAGAATCCCCGTGAGTGGGAAGCAACACACTCCTAAAAGACGTTCATCAAGAACATGACATCAATCTCTTACCCACATTCTTCATATTATTTTCCTATATTCACTTCCACCTTAAGTGGAATCCCGACCGGGCTTTTGCCAGGATCTTGGACACCTGCATAGGAGGACAGCAACCAAATTGCGCATGGTGAAGGTCCTACTCCAGGCTCGGCCGAGCCAGCGCCCTCGTCAGACTGACATTAAGCCTTATTTCTGCTATCCCATAAGGATATATTCAGTTCTGGGTTGGAGAATAAATTCGCCGGGCATGGGAGATTTTAAGCTGAAGGATCAACAACCCTTGACTAGCTAATCAGGTACCTCATGTTTTCTAGCCTTGCAGATGCGATTCGCGCATTGCTGCCGTTCAGAAAGCCACACGGGCTTTTGGCAGTTCTGATCCGCCAATTTATAGGCTTGGAGAGCCATCAAGGAACTGCCGCACTCTTCGATCCAGTGCTCTTCTTTCTTCCAGACATGTATGTATCCATTCTTTACCTCAAGTGTGGCACACAACATGACAGTTGACTCACCGCTGCACGTTCTCGAGGACTGCCCCGCCGTCAGCAAGCGCGTGCAGCGTAGCTAGCTGTTTTGCGAGGCTTCATCGATAAACCCTGGCCAACTAAGCCCCTTCGTTTCTGCTCGAGCGACTAGACAATGGCACATGCTAACAACATTCCGGCCTTAACATTGCAGTGCTTCCTGGCTTAACTCTGGGGTCGCTCGGGATTTCCCTAATCGCCGAGCTTCAAAACAACTGGGGCAAATATAAATTTACGTGTGATGGACATGGATCCTTTGTCCTTAATTCCCATCCAGTGGTTAAGCGCCACACATTGCGACTTGACTTATCTAGGAAACTTACAATAGGATCCTTTCGAAACATTTTTTCTGCTGCATCTATTTATGAAACGCGAGGGATTATCTACCAAACTTCTGGTTTGATTCCGAGGCCGAGATTATAATGGATGATTACGTATAGAAACTCAATGGACTTAAGCGACCAGTCGTTTAAGCCATCACTTTACAGAGCGCCTAGTTCTTCAATTGACGGGTGGCTATATTTAAACTGGATATAGATGGAAGTGATTGGGCCCCAGCTATGGTAAATTTGTTTCAGCTGGCGCCTGGTGCTGGAAAGGGCTCAATTCGAAGGCTGTTAAAGGGGGAAGGGACAAGATATATATATCACCATGTATCAAGGCATCATTGTCAATATTCCTCAAAACAAACGAACTATACAAGC
Source organism: Blastomyces percursus (assembly GCA_018296065.1). Lineage (NCBI taxonomy): Eukaryota > Fungi > Ascomycota > Eurotiomycetes > Onygenales > Ajellomycetaceae > Blastomyces > Blastomyces percursus. Next base: position 7,636 of record JAFEJD010001341.1, on the reverse strand, counting down.
CAATTAATACAATCATTGAGTCGTCAAAGAAAAATAGATACCCCCATTTACCACCCTTTTCTCCACTATCGAAAATTCCGTTCTCGTCATCCTCGTTCTCAAGATGCCAAAAGAGTCCAAAGCTGCCCAGGCCTACCGAGCTGCCGAGTCTCGAGTGAGATCGTGGTCTGAAACAGAGGCTAAAGCCTACGAGCACTGGCAGTCTGCGAACGGTAGACTAATGCTGTTGGATTTGAGTAGCTATGGCGACCACGAGATGTGACCTCTGATTGGCTGACGGTAGAGGTCATGTGGTTAGGGGGTGGCAAACCCTTTTCATCCCAATGTAACTAAGCGAGTTTCCCCGAGATTGAGGCAGACGAAGACACACAATTTTACCCCATGCTTTTACACGTAGAGAATCCAACAAATGCTGCCCTAGCCGATGATCGCTCGCATAAGACCAGTATGCTCAATGATATCTGCACTGGTTACTTTTTTTTTTTTATTTATTTTATTTTTTTTTGATATATTTAGGACTAATCATGGTGTAACAGTTCGAAAAGCTCAGAACTATGAAAGCAATGCTCGAGATAAATACGAAGATGCGAGGGCAGAAAAGCATCACGCAGAAAAATTGAGAGATGAAGCCTTACGCCGCCTCGAGATAGAAGAGGCTGCTAGGTAAGCTTGTTTCCGTTTCCCTTTGTTAACTACGTTACTGATAGTACAGTAGTCACCGCCTCGGGGGCGATGTAGGAGTTATGATAGGAGAAAATGCATACGGTTACAAGAAACCCTTGTACCGCTGAGTTTGGGAAGGAATGTTGCTGGCGACATTCCTTGGCTATGATAAATCGTGATAAAGTTGGTCGCATGAATTGTTCCTCCGCGAGTACATGATATTCTTTTGGATTTTTTGGGTAGTTTGTTGTGTATTGATTCGGTTGAATGTTTTGTTTGAGTTTGCTTTTTCCCGCATCCCAGGTCGTTCTCCCAGTTTTATCCTGTTGTTTTTGTTGTGCATGGACATACTGTAAATAGTTATTTTCTTATTCCCCAGGGAGGGTTACTGTCAAAGCGATGTATTGATTAATGATGTACGATCTGCTGGATCTTTTCAAGCTAAGATTCACTAGTTCAACTGGTGGTTCGGCACGGGCCGCTTTCCGGCGCTTGACGCGCTTCATACGGCAGCCTATAGTGACAAATGTACAAATGGGTAATTTATCTAGTGTTACAATGAACATACATCAATAATACTGAATTTATTAGTAATCAGAATCTCCTCATTGGTAGAAAAATAATCGGATCCTTTTTCTCTCATGATTGGAGGGCTCTATGCCTAGAGATGGCTCTACATCTAAGGGGGCTGGGGCTCTATGCCTGGAGGGGGCTCTATGCCCAGAGCCCTCCAGGGAGTCTTTATCAATATCTGGAAGATCTCTTGGCAGAAAATGTGTGGGGTGGCCGCGGAGCTCCATAGTCTGAATGCCAAGACATACTAAATCATATACAGTAATTTACTAATCACACTAAGACTAGTTAGTGTAATTAGTGTGTGTGTTAATAAAGCTGATTGCCTAGGTATTATGTGGAATTAAGACTTTTACGCTGAATGAAAAACACAAAAAAACATGAAAAAACCCATTTGACATACTTGTCACTATAGGCTGCCGTACTTCAAAAATTTTACTCTGACTAATCAAAGATAGCTATCACGTGCCATATGCTGTGACTCCCAGTTTTGCCCCACAAGCGGGGTTATCGTTTCAGTCTCGTTCATCCCCAAGCCATCATATTCTCTATGCCGACAGGTCCAGAAACTCGTTGAGAAGCTCCCTACATATTGTTAATGAAGGAATCTTCTGATTTATTTCTACAACACCGCGGAATCAATTTGCAAAATGACAACCTCTGCGAAGGTTCCAATTCGCTCAAAGCGTAAAGGGAAACCTGCTCGTGGACAAGCGGTTTCAAATGACCCTGACCAGATGTTTAAAACAGGATTTCTCGCAGACGTGTACCAGGAGAAGCCGATTGGAGGTTCTAGTGGAGTTGATAAAGTCTTCACTCGTTTTCCTCCAGAACCAAATGGTTATCTACATATTGGCCATTCCAAAGCGATCACTATCAACTTTGGATTTGCCAGGTTCCATGGAGGAGCCTGCTACTTGCGTTTTGATGACACAAACCCCAAAGGCGAAGAAGAACGATATATTGAGAGCATTGAGGAGTTGGTCCGCTGGCTTGGTTTCAAACCGCTTCGTGTTACCTACTCTAGCGATTATTTCGACCGATTATATGAATTAGCAGAGACATTAATCCAAAAGGATAAGGCTTACGTGTGTCATTGCACAGGTGAGAGATTGTACGTACTTCTACAATTTTTTGGACTAAAGATTAACTCTGTATCTTCTTGTTCCGTTTTACAACACAGAAAATGAAATAAAGGCCCAACGTGGTGTGGACGCTGCCGCTGGAACGAAAGGAAAAGCTCGATACGCATGCCCTCACCGTGGGCGCCCTGTCGCTGAATCCCTCGCCGAATTCCGAGCAATGCAAGGCGGCAAGTACCGTGCCCAGCAGGCTGTTTTACGAATGAAACAAGATCTCGCCAATGGCAATCCACAAATGTGGGATATCACCGCATATCGAGTTGTTGAGGATGATGAAGGTGGTTTTTGTAAACATCTGCGCACTGGCGATAAATGGAAGATTTATCCAAGTTACGATTTCACTCACTGTTTATGTGATAGCTTTGAAAACATCACTCATTCTCTTTGCACAACGGAATTTGAGCTATCTCGAGAGTCTTACGAATGGTTATGCGATGCGCTTGAAGTATACAAACCAATGCAGCGAGAGTACGGCTCCCTTGTAATATGCATTCCAGCATAACATTTAACTGACGGTTTCCTAAAAGATACGGGCGTTTGAACATGAACGGGACAGTTTTATCAAAGCGCAAACTTATCACCCTCATCAGTGGCAAGTATGTAAAAGACTGGGACGACCCACGCCTATTCACGCTTGTTGGTCTTCGTCGTCGCGGCATACCACCTGGTGCAATTCTATCATTTGTCAATGAACTCGGGGTTACGAAGGCGAACACCACAATCGAAACTCATCGCTTTGAAAGATCAGTGCGTGTATACTTGGAAAGCACTGTGCCACGGCTCATGCTTGTGCTGGATCCTATTCGTGTTCTCATAGAGAACCTGCCGAGCGATTATGTTGAGATGGTTGAAATACCATTTTCAAAGGACCCCAACTACGGTGTACGTACCTTGTGCTTCTGGCCCCTTTTTTGTATACCACGCTTCGTCTTTGCCGATGAAGCTCGCTCTAACATATTCCTCAGACTCATTCAGTTCCATTCACAAACACTGTCTATATCGACCGCAGTGATTTCCGGGAAACCGCTTCAGAGAATTTTTACCGTTTGAGCCCAGGGGTTTCCGTTGGCTTAATGAAAGTACCGTTTCCCATCACGGCGACCTCCTATGAAAGTGATCCAACAACGGGGCGAGTGACTATCGTGCGTGCCAAATACGAAATTCCAGAAGAAGGCTCTCCACGAAAAAAGCCTAAATCGTTAGTGCAACAGAAATTCCCTACAAATCACCTTACTTCAGCTTGCTGATATTGCATAGATATATCCACTGGGTTGCTCATTCACCAGCTCACGGCTCCCCAATAAAAGCCGAAGTACACATTTTCCACCAACTTTTCAAATCAACAAATCCGTTATCGCATCCAGACGGCTATCTCGCAGATATTAACCCCAACTCCGAGGAAATATTTCCTAACTCACTTATTGACATCGGGTTTAACGAGGTGAAGGAGCGAGCACCCTGGCCGGCAGATCCTGCCACGAAGGACAATGAGATAGGAGATGGGACTGGAACACCACGCCCAAATGGTCCTGAGTCGGTTAGATTTCAGGGCATGCGGGTTGCATACTTTTGTGAAGACAAAGATAGCACAACTGAGAAAGTTGTGCTGAATAGGATCGTGACATTGAAGGAGGACCCCGGGAAGGAGGCATGAACTGATGATTTTATTACCTCTAACCTGTTAATTGGATGTTGCAATTGTTAGGTTCGAGTCAGTAGTTGGTATGTGGTCAATCACGGAGAACATTGACAAGGTAACAGTTGCACAACTACTTTGTACGTATGACAACAATGACATAGACGGTCACGCCACACCCTATTTGTTTTGGGAATCTGGCAATCGGACCATTCGGCTAGTGTGGCGCTAGCGGAGGAAGTCTAAAAGAGTCAATGAAAAAGTGGTTATTATCCAATTTCCCTTACAACATGTGAATAATATATAGTATACTTCGGGAAACACGAGCAGAAACAAACGACAATAAAATATTATGCCAATTCAAACCCACAGTCATGACCTTCAATATGTAGTGGGACGGCGCACTGAGCGACGTTTACCCATTATTAAAAGACCGGACTATGCCGGAACGTTCGCCGCTTGCCGTTGTTCCTGCGTTGAAGAAACGCATCAGAAACAATTAAGTCTCGTGAAAATAAACGTGATGATCCAGTAACTATACAAACATACCTGATCAATCAGATCAAAAATTTTATCTCATCGCCAGCGCCAGAGCCAGAACCAGGGCGGCGTCGAACCCAAATCCCAGATTTATTACAAGAAATTACAGGACATCATAAAATACAAAATATAAACGATATTACCCCATTATACTAAGGGGGATAAAGATGACGAAAAGAATCAACAATAAACGACCATATCACTAAACACCTCCCATCTGCACCTCCATTCCGCCAGGACGACCAACAACCACAACCTCATCATCAACCTCCTCCCTCCGGCGCAAGAATTGAGCTTCTTCGAAATCAACATCCTGAGCCATTAAGACACTCAGAGGATCATGATTCTCCTGGCCACTATCACGCCCCTTATGATGTCGTTGGTGTTGCTTTGATAGCTCCTGACCTTCTGCGCCAGCCTCGGAAGTAGGATTGGCCGGGATGACGCCGGAGGAGGAGAGGCGGGTGAAGATAGCGCACGTGCTGTGCTGGTGAGAGGAATCGTAGATTTCCACATCTGATGAAACCCGCGAGGGAAGATATTGGAATACTCGTCGTCTTCATTACCTTCGCCGTCTGAGTCCGCAAGGTCGGGTTCGAATGATCGTTTGTGTGGGTTAGGTTTCGGGGTTGTGGATGAATCTATCGATTCTTGGCTGCTTGAAGGGATGGAGCCCTTGTCCCATTCCTCGTCTAGTGCGTGCATTGTCTGATGCCGATCCAGGGTAGGCGCCGGGGAGGTCTGGACGGCAAGATTTCCCGTTTTCAGCACCCCGCAGAACGGTGCCAGTTCTGCGTACGACGTTGTATGTGAGATGTGGAAAACAGTTTTTGTGGCTGTTGTTGTTTTATAGCCTTCTGGTACTGATTTGCGAACGCGCATGCCGACGGTTAGAAGGGAGGACTGCACTTTGTGAGGAAGAGAGGGAACCGGGGAGTGGGTTGGCGCTGCGTAGTTGAAATGCGAGGAGCCGCAGGAGGGGGATTCTGCATTGCCGGATGGAAAGTATTTGGTTATGGGGACTTGGAAGCGCCGCCGTTTAGAGACAGATGAGCTAGTGGTGGCCATTATTTCGGTAGACTTTGAGGATGCCCGGAACAGTTCTTGACCTCAAGAAATTTTTCGCCGGTGTTGATCGTTACTGAGTTGTTATGAGGCTGGTGGAGGCTTATGTTACATTGCTAGGGCAATATCCGGCAGCGGAGGTGTCTGGGTTGTTGTTGTTGTCGTTGTGGGAGGAAGACATCAAGAAGGGCAGTTTGTCGCAGTTGAAAGTATTCTCTAGAATATCACGATCTGGTCATGCTCGGTGCCGTATCTAGGGGTAGTATCCCCTATGCCTTTTTTAGTATCCCCTAATTTCCAGATAATCATGGCCTGGTCATGCCAGGATGCTGTTTTAGGGGAAGACCCCCTATTCTCTAGATCATCATGGCCTGGCCATGCCAGATGTCTTAGAGAAAGTATCCCCTATTCTCTAGAATGTCATGGCCTGTTCTTACGGAAATGATGGCCTTGCAACTGGTCCAGTATACTGTTCTTGTCACTCCTTGCAAACGAGGAGGGACGAGAAGAGTAAACTGAACCAAGCAGGCCAGACCGCCAGATCGCCGGATCGCAAACCAACCAAATCACGGCTTGGCGCCCTTCTGGTCCGAACCACGAAGGGCACGATCGACTTTGCATGCTCCTGTCAGTTGAGCCAATGCTGATGCCTGGAAGGCTGTTAAACGCGGTCATACTGATCATTCAAAAGATATGAGAATTCAGTGCTGTACACTACCGAATTCATTGTAATTTACAACAAATAAGTTCGAACTCTCGTCGTCAGAACCGTCATTGTCAATGCTCCCATCGTCGGAACGTTCATCACTCGTTACTGCAACTGACACAGGTTCAAGAACAAGGGAGAAACACAGGGGAAGAGCGCCCACAGGGTCCTATCATTGACACTACATGACAGCTCCCCCTTTTCTCCACTGCTAATCCAGAGTTCAAAATTATCTCTAGCAAACGGACAGCGGTTTTCGGCGCGCTTGATTGTGCTGGCATTGGCTGCCTCGACCATCAACTGCCGTTCGTGATCTGATTACATACATGAAACGCTCAACAGTTGCTTTTTGCCTGTTTTTTGTCAGTTAGCCGAACCAATGTTGATGCTATTTGGATCACTATGCTTACGGTACTCCCATTCCGATATCTTTGTCTGATCTTCGTTGGTGACATTGAACCGAAAACTGAAACGGGAAACGTCAACACGATGGCCTTTCTTAAACGAATAATATTCAGGTGCAACACTGTATAGAAACTTACTTTTCACTCCCCGGGTTCGTTCGATTGTCAACAGGGGTTGATAAGCTGATACCGTGAGGGAGCAAACCGATGTGGCTACTCGCATTTGATGGAGTCGATATCATTTGGTTCCGTACGGGGATTGGTCGGAGCCATTGAGGGAAGTCGCGATGATGGATGTCATTAGGATTGTCTTATTGCTAACGTAAGCAACAGAATGAATCAACAGAAAGGAAAGTATACTGCGCACGATTCAACTGATGCGATCTCAAAGCGTTCTCCCCTTGATAAATTCTCTCACATCCATCATATCCACACACGAACAGTACACCCTCCGTGACTTCTTCCTGGCTCGACGACTTGAATTGACAGGTTGGACATATTTTAATGAATACCCAGATTAGTTCCTCAGGAATCCTGTTAATTCTGAAGTCAGTCAAGCTTATTCTTTCTGAAACATTCTCAGACTGCAATGAATATACTCACCAAGAGTATAATCTGTTGACTTCCACCGAAGTTTCTTTCTGACCTCCATGTTCACATTTGCGATGTGCCGTTGTCAGAATTTTAAATAGCTTCTCTCGGATTCCGATGGGTTTCTCTTCCCGGCAGACTGAACGCCGGCCATTGATCACCACCAATGTGAACATCTTTTTGGACCAATCTCTTCAAAACATAAGTCAGTCACTAAACAACTATTCATGACAGTTGAGATTTTAACATTCATACTGAAACTCTTTTGATTCTGTAGTGTCATTAATGAGCGCCTTTCCGATCTTCCCAGCCATGC
>JAFEJD010001340.1:0-38065 GCA_018296065.1 Blastomyces percursus | reverse complement strand
CTTTGGTGATCCGCTCGGTGGTGGATTACGTTATGGTGCTGTGCTGTGGATTATGTCAGCATATTTAGCTCTCAACTGGGGCTAGATATCGGGAGTCCAATCTATTGAGATTTCAGTGAAAATATCATAGGAAATCAATGTATGGCAATGAGTCGGAAACCAATGCAGCATATGAAAATCTCCGGAATTCTTTAGTTTCGCTGGGGTAGATTGGTTAAAGAGAGGTAGAATTATGCCTGCTAGTGACGTCATTACCTGTGACATCAACCCTACAAATCAAGTCCAAACAGTGCTACCAATATGTCTGGTAAAGCTTGATATTTCTCGCGATTTCATAGGTTTACAATGCCCCTTGCCTACAAGCTCCTATTTCCGAATTGAGGGAACTGGATAGCTTACTTATGCCAGCTATATCTTGGTACCTAGGTATATGGCAGCCAGTCACTGCCTCCTGATATTGATGGCGTTTCGTTAGGTACTTAATAGGATATCGGGCGATAGTTAGCTCCTATTTACCTACGTAGATGAATGTCTAATATTCCCTTTGGAGTGTAGCGTTTGATGTTAGAACCATGGGGGAACAAATATTTGTACCCTCAAACGTACTTCATCGATACCCATGCATGTGACGATTTCTCGACACTAACACTGATACTGACGTCATTTCTACCATATTTATATTGGGGAAAAGGCGCGCAGGTAGAAGAGGGGGCCCAAATATTTGTTAGAATAGGGAAAATTATTCAGAGCTTGTACTCCGCTTTATTACGCACTCACTACACAGGGAAACAGCAGGGAAGGCCTACCTGATAAAGCGACGATTCCTGCTCCATATACGTCACCGTCGGGGAACTAGGCCAGCTATCCTAGGTAAATACTTGACCTCATGAGGGTTGTTAGTATTAACGTCAGGCACATATGTGCGAGATACAGAAACATACCCGCCTGATAATCCTCTTTTTATTTTGTGGATTCGAGTAGAAAGAAGGGTAAAAGCAAACAGAAGTCCCTTATTGAATCTCCAAACTCTTTTTAATATTTCTACCAAGCTCCAACAGCTACCTAAGCACGATCAGAACTAAGTAGCCTTCGGTGCAGAACTCTCTTGCCCACGAACATATTTATTGTCTCCAGACGCTGAGGGTGAAAGGAGTCGAAAATTAAAGAGCATTGGCTGTGGAACGAAAACGAAACAAGGAAGAAGAAGCCATATCAGAATGCATCGTCTACCACGGACGGTCATCCCACTGTTGAGGTTGCAACCATCACAAGCGTCCTCTTCGCAGTGGTTCTCGCCAGCGATCGCATTATATCAACTTGGATTCCATGATGGGAGGAGGATAAGGAGATACGCCAATTCTAAAGCATCGTCGGAGCCGACTAAAGAAGGGAAGGAAAAAAGTGCCGCATATGGTAGCGGGAATGGTGATGATGGTGAGTGATTCTCCCGCCCCCCCACCAGATTTTCCGCGCCTACAAATCCCAACAAGGAAGTTGGATAATTAACTAGATCCCACATGGACAAAGAAAACCAACATTACCACCGCAAACACGCACTACCCCCCGAGCGCTCCGAATCAGAATCCTTCTCAGAAGAGTTCGAGCACCGGATTCCATCCAACAAGGCTCATCCCACGCTTAGTGACGAATATCAACACAGCGGCGCAGATCCGCAGCACCCCAAACGTCCTTCGAAAGAGGAGCTAAGCCCCGAGGACCAAAAGAAACAAGAAGAAGCTGAGAAGGATGTAAAAAAGCATAATGAGGATATGGAGAAGAGATATGACAGGGCTTCTGTCCAACTTGGCAACAAGGGAGAGTTTAGATCGTTGGAGGAAGAGGTTGAGCAATTCAAGAATCGGGGGAAGTAAGTTGATGCAAAGATTTGCTGGGAGTGATCTTGGGTGAGCGATTCGTACTCAAGAGATTGGGCAAGCAGCTGTGCTTTGCTTGTTGAAAGTCGATTCTCACGTGGTATGGACTCGTCTGCTTTTAATTAGACGGGGGCTGGGCGTTCTTCATTTTCTATTCTTCGGCGTTCCTTACTGCAAGTTGTTGGTTCGTTGAATGACTGTCCGAAATTGTTCCATGGAAAAAAAAAGACATTGCGGCACAGAGAAAAATGTATGACGTGCTTGTCCATGGATAGGATAAATCTGAGCTACATTCGTATTGTATCGTTGCGGTGCTGTGGACAAAGGAGGCAAGAAAATAGCGCAAAGAAACCATTGAGAACGAATAATTTTTGTACAAAAATGGTTTTATATGGAGTGTTTAAACTAGTTAACGTATTAATTTATATACGTATCAAATCGAATGCCCCCATAAAACTAGCTAGTACTCTGTAGCAACGGGGTCTCTTCGGAAGGATTGTTCTCCTCGTTGTTGCGATAAGCCACGATCCCATTGGCGCCAGAGTCCGTTACTGGATTCTCCTCAGAGTTTACATCGGACTCTGCTTTGGATGGGTTGATGTACTCGAAATAGATCCCCATAATGAGTAGCGTTCCCTGCAACAGGGCTGTGACCACGTAAACCCCCCATGAACTCCAGCCCTCGGTACCCAAACGTGCTGCTAGGCTAGCCGCCCAAACTAGACTACCTGGAGTTTGGATGCACATCATCGGAATACTCAGGCTACCGACGCGGCGGAGACGGAAGGTCGTGTAGATCTGTGGGAAGTACTGGATGGACGCCAGTACGGCTGCGCAAATGCCGAAAATATTTGCGCAAAATTGACGCTGGTTTGGATGCGCAACGACAATAATGATCGTAACGATGGCCGTCGAGATTGTTTGAAGAATGCATATTGCAGTGACTATCAGGGCTATTCGGAAGGAGGGTGTCATTGTGGATGAGGGTTTGCTAAGGATGGCAGGAGTCGAGCGGGGAAAGTAGATGACAAAAAGGAAAAGGCTAAATATTCGGTCGTTTTAGTACATCAATCTTCTTTTGGCGGGAGGAATACGGATAAGGTACAGTTTCGTCTCACATTATTGTAAAGCAGAGCGCTTGGACCCCGACCTGCAATATGCCCAACAGCCCAGCAAAGCACGAGAATCCATTAATTTCCTTGCAGCAAGCAATGTCCGCTCCACTTCTTGGGAGCACAAGTATATTTGCAAAAGAAAATGTCCCCGATGTAGTCCCTAGGAGAATGAAATATGGGGATATTCCGAAGGAAGATCGTCCAGATATTATTCTGTAATGTTGAGGTAGATACGAGAGAAGAATGCCAAAGAGGATACATCTATGATAGGCACGTACGTCAGTGAGAGGACCTTACAATTTAGGATAACAGTAGTTAATACTTACAGCGAAAGAGCAAAATTCCAAGGGTTTGGCGATGCCAGCGCCTTGCAATGGGGAGTTATTGTTTCTTTCATGACGAGCTTTTTGGAGGACGTTGGTTTTAGGCAACCGGAATCCCAGATTCTGGTCGTGGAGAAGGTGAAGTCTCAATGTATACGTGATTCTTCGAACGGATACCTGTCACATCATTATGTCGCAGAAACTAATGAGTAGAATAAGTCGAACGCCGTGAGAGAGATGATGTCCAACACATGTCCAGGTGCTGGCTACAGTCGTCATGTATCCTCTAGAACGTTCAAGCGCTGGTCAGATGCACCATGTACGAACGCTGATTGGCTGTGGCTAGCGCCAACGTGATTACATAAGTTTTTATCTTATCGCTCGACGCCAAGAGAGCATGATAACTTGCAGCTTCATGCTCAGAAACATCAATTATCTTTTCATTATTGGCAGAACAAGCTCGCTATTAGATTGCTGTACAAGTCAATGAAGATGGTCTAGTATGAAACAACTTTCTTTAAAAGCTTGGTGCATACCTTCAACTTATTTTCCGGGGAAAGCAGCTGCAAGGCAGGACCAACACACAAAATTTGGTCTGCATCCACTACGTCACACCAGTGTCATAAGGGTCCCAACACCCTGCTTTTTCGTCTTTGCCCATATATTCCAGAGATGATGTCGCCTGCTCTTTGTTAACTTAACTCATCAAAAAGGTCCTTGTTAGTTGGCAACGTAAAAGAGCCCTTGTATTGCTCTACATTGAGTATTCAGAACTCGCGCCATTACTTTTTACTTTTGATACGCTGTTGTTATCACTGACTTACTGCACCCTTGATATCGTAGTGTTCATTGAAACACCAACATGAGATTCTCATGGGCTCTGGGCCTTGTGGTCACCTTAGCCGTGACAGAAACGGCGGGTTCGAGGAACTGGTTCAGTAAAGCTGGTATGGTTTTAACTCGATGCTGTTTGATATTTGCCCGTCCTCTGTGTTGCGCTTGTTTTGTTCTCGTTTGTTGCCTATAAGTTGTGGTATAGTACGAACCTGCTACAAGCTACAAAGAAGACTAACTATGAAATTATTACAGTGTACAATAGATGGCACGAAACAGAGCTTGAACGTTGGCTCTCTGACCATGGCATGTTCCATTCACTATCTTGATAAAACCAAAGCCAAATTGACTAATCGCTATACAGATATCCCATATCCCACGCCGGCAGATAGAAAGGATCTTGAGGAACTGGTAAAATCGAACTGGGAGTCGCGGATCCACATCCCTATCACGCACACAGCAGAACATGTATCCGAATCTCTGGGCGATGCGAAAGAGTGGATTTTTGATACGTATGCGTTCCTCAAATTCTTGCTAGGCTAAACATTAATCTGACCATTTACGTAGCTGGAGTGATTCCCAATTGAAAGCCTTCCTTGACAGACATGGAATTTCTAGCCCACAGCCAAGCAAACGTGATAGGCTATTGGCGGCAGTACGAGAAAACTACGAAGCCATTGCCCAAAAGCTTGGACATACAACACTATATCCTGGGAACAGGCTTTATGAGCAATGGTCAGAATCGGACCTAAAGGAATACCTCGATAGTCGTGGCTACAATGTGCCCCAACCATCAACTCGAGACAAGCTGATTGCTAGCGTACGTCGAAACGCACGTATTGCTGGTCTAGAATCTCAACGTGCTGCCTCGTCTGCATCGTCATCGGCTGAGGCTGCTCAGAGAACACTATCAGAAGCCTTGTTCAACGCCTGGTCAGAATCTGACTTCAAAGAATTTTTCGATAAACATGGGATCAAAGTCCCTCAAGGTTCGAAACGCAACGAGCTGATTGCCCTTGCACGGAAACATCGCGCTTCTTTGGTACAAAACCCAACAGCTTCTCTCACAAGTGCATTTGGTGCAGCGACTTCAAATGCTGGAAACGAATTTGCGCGTGCGACAGAGGACGCACAACTGAAAGCGGAAGATATGTTCAATTCCGCCATTAATCAGTGGTCTGACTCACGTCTGAAGGCTTATTTGGATGCGCGTGGCATACCGGTGCCGCAGGCGACGAAACGAGATGAACTCCTCGCCAAAGTACGCCTCAACAGGCACAAGGCAATAACCGGATACTCTGCTTGGACTTTTGATACCTGGACCAAGGAGAATTTAGGGTACGAGCAAATGACTCCTTCCTCTATCAATTTTTGTAAGCAACACGCTAACGTTGTGACATTTAGGAAGTATCTGTCTTCCCAGCATCAGCAGATGATGGGAGACGTAGAATACACCCGCGACGAACTCATGAGAAGGGCAAAATCCGCATACGAGCAGGCTTCTAAAACCAGTGGAGCAGATTTCGCTGCCGTCACGAACTATTTGGCAAAGCAAGCTGCTGCAACCAAAGATGCTGCGTTTGACACTTGGTCCCGGGCTGATCTGGAAAAATATCTCGAGTCATACGGTCTTAAAGGCCATAAGAGCTGGGATATTAACAGACTGCGAGAGGAAGCGAAGTGGAACGCTGATTTCTTCCGCTACGGAGAACTCGCACAGGAGGCAACGATCTTCTCTCGATTGCAAAGTGGCATGCAGTGGGTCTTAGACCAGTTGAAAATAGGAGCGCTGAGTGGCAGGAGGGAAGGGCAGAAGGCCGCTGATACTGTAAAGGAAAAGGCTTCGCAGGGTGCAAAGCGAGTGACTGATGAGCTCTAAAGAAACACTTCAAACTCACCCCTTGCAGGTTCTGAAATAGGAGTGAAAAGCATGGGTGCTCTGCAGAAGGGTTAATTAGGGGTTGTCTTTGGTCGAAATAACGTCTAAAGCTTTCTTTTTCTTTCTATTTTCTTGTGATTTTTTCCTTGGTCCCTTGTTCTGCTTTCTCCGCCTTGCCAACATACTCGTTCCCATGTATATGTATTTCTCTAGTTTGTAGTTCATTCTTCCAATCTGTTTGGTCGGTCTGTCATGATTAACTGAAATGGAACAATTGGCAGTTATATATGTATAATTTACTAAAATAATGAGAAGCGGAGGGGAGAAAAAGAAAACAAAATGAGGATACGTGGGTAACTAACTGCGTCAAAAAAACCTCTTATGCTATTTTTTTTCGCTATTACCCCTTATACCACGAACCCCGTCCATTTTGAGTTTGGCTGCGCTAGTAGATATTTTGCTAAATCTTCTTTTGACTAAAATGGAAGGGCTTCTTATTTTAATATTTTCCTATATTAATATATTCATTCTCTGATGTCCCCTTTGGATGATCATGAAAGTGCCTAGTCCATCTTGGTCATATTATGCAATATACTAAGTTAGTCACCAGATCTGGCGGTTTCTCTGCTCCCTGGCTATTTCTTTAGAATTAAGAATACAACATGCTGCCCAGAACGTACTCAAAATTAAGTCTCGAAAACCTTCTCATCAAAACCGCATGTGGCTTTCCTAATGGCTTTCCTAATTTAATGTATATCCCGTACTGTCGTCATAAAAAAAAAAAGAACATCGGCAAACCGGTGACAATCCATTTGGTATGCCCACAAGAGAAAGTTTTACATTGGCCGTCTGAGGGGAATAAGATGGAGCTATTTCCGCTCACTCGATCAACTCAACGAGTGCCACCGGCCGGATTTGAGAGGTAATCCTTCTCAATCGGCCTTGGGCGCTTCCGGATCCCCCTCCGCAACCAACTTGCCAACAACGAGGTACTTCTCCAGAAAGCGTTCCTCCCAACCACGCAAATTATCCATCTGATCAGCATCCAGCCCGCTCAGATCATCCAGAGGACCCTTGAGGTCCTTCGTTAGCATTTCCTGGTCAAAGCTCTGGCAAGCTAACCCGCGAGTGGCATCTCTGCCGGCGAAGTTTTCATAGGGGCCGCCCTGTACGTAACGAATGACGGGTTGGTTAGTTTAGATTTAGATAAATATACATAGTCGCTTATGCGCTTACTGGGCCGTAGAAGTTGCGCCCGGACGAGACGTCAAACACCCGTCCGCGAACAGCTAGGTAGACGGGTGCACCATCTTTGCCGTTGAAGGGAAGGAGGGTTGTTGGGGTGAAGGTGCGGAAGACGACGGGTGGTGGGCCTTTTGGAAGAACGAGAGGTTCTCGGGGACGGAAGTGGAAATAGACCAGGAGGACAAAGAGCGAGAGGAGGACTAGATTTATTGGGGTTGCGATGGAGGCTCTAGTTTGTTGTTAGCTTTTTATTATTATTATTATTATTATTATTATTCATTTTGATACTATTAATTCCAATTTAAAAATGTTGTCATGTATTTTTATGTCGTTTCTGGATCGTGGCCATTCATTGTACTCGGGATAGGATGATGGTCTATGAGTGGTAAAGCTTACACCTCAGCAGCAGCCGGACTCGTATCTAGAAGAAAGGGAGCGACGATGTTAGCAAGGCTGAGGCCAACACTACTGCCAGCTCTGGACATACCTGTCGCCATTCTCCAGCACTCGGCACTGAGTTTCAAGAGCTAACTGCAAATCGGGGGTTTGATTGTTGGTGTGGAAGTCGGAACGCAAGTTGAAGCAACCGATATGACATGGGTTCCGCCGCAATTCGCTTGTGAAATTTCCATGACCAACCAACGGAGGCATGTCACGTGGGGCTGACCTGAAACGGTTCAAGTGGAGCAACCAGCACAGGATTTGACATCCAGCTTTACCATGGAAACCAACTACGCGTATATCGCGAAGGGCTTAAACACCGTACAATGGAGATAACAAACTAACTACTGCCACTAAAGTGGCTCGCATCGGGTTGGGTTGTCGTCTGCTCAGCTTCTCATTTGTGGCTGCTCCGCATCCAAGACTCTCGTGAAAAGAAATATATCATCAATAAGAGCCGCAATCAGCGACAACTCAGGCCGCTCTTGAATTTAGTGTTGTTGGACTAACTAAGTTAATTGTAGCGCAACCCACAGGGCCGCAGGCTGAATCATGAAAATAGTTGTTTGTCATAGGCTGTTATTTGGGATTTTTTGTTGGAGCATCCATCTATTATCCGATTAGCTAGCTAGGAGGATACGTGGCAAGGAGCGCCTTCATGGTGACTCCGGTGCGGGACAACTAGAAGCCCGAGAACGCTAACCTAATCTGGTGCCAAGCCGGAGCTATCCCCGATAGGGACTGGCGTCTTGGCGCGGCGCACCAACATTTTTACGCGCCTTGATTGGCTAAATCTCCAGGTATGGTATGACTGCTGCATAATCCTCACGAATGGGCCAGTCTTTCTCCAAATTAAGGGATTCTGCGGCCTGGGGCTTGGAGCCATTGCTTCACAGTATGAGGGAGAAATGCGTGAATTGAAACCCCCTACGGGAGTAGATGCTTGCGCCCGCAACCGGCAATTTCTTTTACTTTATGATGCCCTCCTGAAACACTGCAGTTTGTCTTTTCTAACCAAATTTGCAGGAAAAAAGAGAAATACTTGTTTGAACCAACAATGTGGAAGAAAAACCAACGATCTAGAGGGCCCGTAATTGGCAATCCCGTGCTACTAACCACTACTTTCGATAATGCGACGCTGCAGACCATGACGACTCTCAGTTCTCCCACTAATCCTCAGGGCCACCGCGACTACAACCGGCGTGATCGTGACGATGGACCAGGTCTACCACCATTGCCTTCGTGAGCATTCCCAATTTTTATGATCCTGCCTCTTTTCCATATCCTTTATACATTGACATCATTACGAGGCACGGTGGTTAAAACTAATACATCATTTCTGAACTTGTCAGTAAGCCGATGGAGCCGGATTCGCGCAGACCAAACCCTCCTTCCCGGTCGCCAATACCATCTTCTATATACTCAAAACACGATTCCCATGTAGCAGACAACATGTCGTCAGCCGACTACAGCTTACCTCCAAGAAGGGGGAATTCTCAGCTCTGTCAACCAGAGTTCCGCAACAGCCAATATACCGATATATCGCCGCCAGATTCTCCTGTATTTGCGCCCACTGGCCATCATGAGAGTCCTGATGTATCTCCCATAGACGATGACCCTCCGCAGTTTCCACCTTCGAGGGCGCCTTTTAGAGAACCTCTTAAAGAAGGCCAGCTCCAGAGTGCTGTGCCCATAACATTCAAAGATGTTAATCGCAAACCCAGCGCAGTACCCGCACCATCTCAATCATATGCATCCTCTCCCCCATCTACAGCGTTAAATCCAATATCTCCGGGTCAGGCATCGAACCGGCTGACGAGATGGGGCGATTTTTCTGGGGAACCCACTCACGACGAGAAAGGCAAGGTCGCTCAAGCCAGGCCCGAAGCCGTTGTTCCTAAGCAGAGTCCGACGACCAAACAATCATCTAAACAGGTGTTCAATCTTCTAGCCAAAGGGAAAGAGTTGAATCAAGCGAGGAGAAAATTGATGGAGGGGCGCCGCCATGCCGATAAGAACGATAATGCTGATCCTGCACAGTTACCCCGCCCTCGAGAACCATGGAAAGGTGCAAGCGGGCGAGCAGCAATTGTTAAACCCATAGACACCCAGAAAACACCTCGACCACAACCTCCGCTAAGTATTCAAACTCAACCTCGAAAAGCTAGTTCCTCTGGGATAGAACGCAAACCGCTCCCTCGCAATGATGCAGCCAGCGGACTTGCACCTCTTACGGTATCTAGATCGAGAGACGCGGGCAGTGTGCCTGATGACCCAACCATTAAACCCATTGTTCCATTAAAAGCAGGCAAAAATACCCCAACATCTGCCAGAGTTCCTTCAACTCCTGCTTCGCATTCCGTAAGCAGCGGGACACCAGCACGATCCGAAACCCCTCGGGCAACACAACACGAAGCACCCAACTGGGACTTTGCTGCCAGGCTCCAAAATATAAATTTAGAACAACAGCCATCGAGCCGTTTCAGCGCGACTACATATGCAACAACCGAAGCGCCAAGTAGCCCCCCTGGAACACCACGCACGCAAACAGCTGATCAAGACGCCCCGCCCCTCCCTGCCGTTCATACGGAAAGGACGGAAACTATATCATCACGAACCTTCGTCAAAGCTACTAGGCGCAAACCAACACCATCAGAAATCACAACATCATCCGCAAAGACACTACCCCGCAGCCCTCCCGAGATGGAAGCCGAAAATCGCCTCGAAGCAATGGAGGCTCGGCTCAACGACCTCGGCCAGCGCAAGGCGAATATCAACACGATCCTCCATGAGTTGACGCAGGTGATACAACCCAGCTCCATCGCGTATGACCTAGCAACGAGGAGTGAGGTCAAGAAATCGGTCAACAGCTTGAACGATGAGCTTACGGAGATTAGGAAGGAGGAACATGATGTGGGGATGAAGCTGATGAGGGCGAGGAAGAAACAGGATCAAGATGATTATTATCAGCCGTCGAGTATCTGGGTTAAGCGAGTTACTGAGGATTACTGAGGATATTGATGACTCCCTCTTAACCATGTTTAATTACTCCTTTCCTTTTTAATTCTCGTTTGCGCTTCATCCCCGCCTCCAACCCATTTTTTATTTTCCCCGTTTCTTTTACTTTGTTATGCTCTACTTTGCTTTGCTTTGCTGTGCTTTTCTTTTCTTTCCTTTTCTTTTTTCTTTCTTTCTTTCTTTTTTTATTGATGGCTGGGCCAGATGACATCTTTTCTCCAAACCTGGCTACATTTTTGGTAGTATTCCTTGATAGCCAACGACGCTCCAGAGGCTCTCATTTTGCTTTCTTCCATTCATCGTTTCTGGCTTCTCTGACATTCTTATGTCGTCCCGCTCTCCAATAATGTATTAGGGTGCTATTGGCGGCTTTGGTGCACTGCTGCTCGGTCCCTTGCGCATCTTGGCTTTTTCGTTTTTTATTTTTTGTTTCCGGCTCTAGAGAAACAGCCATGATACCTTTGATTTTATATCTTGCCTAGCTTCCCAACTCCCTTCCACCCTGTACATGCGAGAAACTACGATTTATCATGGTCCTATTATCACATTCCGGCATGAGGCTCTGTATATATATGAAACCCAGTTAATTTCGATGACAAGAATAAAGAAAAGAGAGACAGAAAAAATAACTGCCAATATACTTTACTTCGTTCCTATCAATATGATTGCTGGTGGATGTGAATTGATGAAAGGTATGTTTGATATTCCAGATGTAAAAGTTGAAAAATTAAGGGAAAAGAAGACACCGTACTCTCAGCAGCGAACTGTTGTTGAACCGCGAGGGGTATCTTGCGCGAAGATAGAGGACACCATTTCGTTATCCATCACTCCATATCTCGACCTATTTCGTGTATTCGTATATTGTACGTTTTGTACGTTTTGTAGCACACACACAAAACAAAGAAGTTACCGCTCGTCCATCATAATAGCCACCCTCATTTCGTTCAAATCGAGCGGGCCGGTGGCGCTGATGGATGTAAGTGTGTGTGTATGTGTGTTTTGGTGGGATGTTGCCTTCTTTATTTTTTCCCAGACTTCTTGATTCCCTGCTGTCCGGAGTTCAAAGGCCCCTTGCCCTTCGCCTTATCCGCCAGTTCCTTCTTGGCTCTAGCATCTAGAAACGAAGTTAGTTATTTATGTTTTGACGTACAGTCAATGTCCAAGTCTGTGCCACGAGCGACTAGCGATTCATATCGTGAAAATTTTAGAGCTAGGGTCGCCCGTACCAGCTTTCTGCTTCTCTCTGAACGCAAGATCATCCTCATCGAGTTCTTTCCTCTCCTTCTTAGGAGCCTTGAGCGGCTTCGCCTTTCCGCCTAGACAAGAGTTAATACCAGTACCTAGGTGGGGGAGCCTAGTGAGGGCGAAGTCAGTACTCACCTTCTCTTCCACCCATTTTGCAAGTTGTTGTAGATGGAACTGGGTATATCCTTGGAGAAGTAGATGGGTAGACTAGTAGGGAGAATACGAATCCTCTTCTCTGAAAACGACTTTCTCCATGGAAGTCGGTGAAGGTGCTGCAGAGATTGGCTCAGGTTCCTCTCCCCCCGCTAGTCCCTAAAAGGTTTAGATTATATACCTAGGTAAGCCTGCATTTTGCCGCTTTCCACTCCACCAACTCTCTCCCTGTCGACATCAAGCTACATCATCTTAAACCTCTATATAAGAGGCATTTATTCCTTCTTTTTCCCTTTCAGCTGTCGAATGTCTAGTGCGCGCGTGTTGTAGGGGCATATCTAGTCGGGTTGGGCATTTCACCATCACCCAAAGCCATTGTTGAACAATTCGAGGACACTTGCTAACTGAATATATTACGACTTCCACAAGCTCAACCCCCCTCCCCCGGCGTTTGACCGAAACTATTCCCGGAAAATAAACCCTCACTGGTCTACAAAAGGACTATTATTTTCTTTTTTCACAAAGACAAGACAAATAATCGCCGGGATGGCGTCACGACGGTCGAGGTCTCCATCGACCCCTTCTGAGGGTGAGATCATCGAGTCAGGCTCAGACACGAAGGCAACTACGTCACAGACTTCTGTTAATGGCATCAACGTTGACCGTAATACCAGAACCAATATATCTGCACCAAGATCCCCCCATTCTCTTTCCAGACCGTTTCGCCGTGAAAGATCGCGATCGAGAACAAGATCCCGCTCCCCATATCGTGGATCCAGAACCGAAAACCGAAGACGCGATGTTAATTATGACTCCGAAAGGGACCATCGAATGATCCTCTCGAGCCGTTTAGCTTCCAGATACGATGATAGATATCAAAGCGGATACACTTCGAGACGGCGGAGGAGAGGGTATTATGACCATGACCGAGACGATGGTTATCATGATTCTAGAAAACGCCCTAGGACCCAAAGCAGATCTCCGTTCCGCGATACTAGAAGTTCGAAACAATATTCAGGTGATGAACGAGATTATGATAGTGATAGACTATCTAAAATCCGTGACCCGAGCGGCCAACCCTACATAGGTGATAGGAGACCACCTACTGAACAGTTAGTGAGCGAGAGGGGGAAGTCCCCAGGTGACGCTCGAAAAGAGAGACAACAGGCTGAATCTCGACGAAATCAGATGCAACAGTCTTCATCCGCGCCTGCTCAATCGGGTCAATGGGATACGTATGTCCCTCCTCCCAATTACGGAATGTTTCCTAACAACCCTCCCAGTACACCGGCTTCAAATAATGATCATGGCACCAACGGGTCCCCGCCGGAACCGGTTGATGAAGCTACACTGATTGAGCAACGCCGAAAGCGCCGTGAAGCCATCAAAGCTAAGTATCGCGATCAGTCTACACATCTCATCGTCAAAGCCCTGGAAGCTGGAAATGAGACAGACTCCACAGTACAAAATTCAGGTCAAGCTATGGCTCGTAATGATACAGCAACAGGTCAGCCAAATGCCCAGTTCGATCATGATAGAATTAAGACTAACCCATCTACAGATTTGCATATTAGTACCGCTGCAGAGACGCCCGAGGATACGTCTAGCGCTCCATCGCCCACTGAACTAAAGGTTTCGCGAGATGAGGATCTTGCTAACGCTAATGTCGTGATCGCCAACGGTGCTGACAAGGATGACTCGTCTGTGGACTATGATCCAACCCAAGACATGAGAGAGGATAAGATGCGCCACGATAAAAGGCATTTTGGGGAAGACATAACGTCTGGTGCTTACGATAAAACTAAAGCAGCGAAACAAGATGTCCTTGTACCCAGCCCAACCACAGAGAATCCAACCCAAGTTAAACCGAAAAACCTTCTAGATATAGATATGTTTGCGCCGGATGATGATATGTTTGCTGAGGCTCCCAGTGCCTCTAAAGCCCCCGAAGTTGCTTCGAAGCCAAGTGTACCACAGGAACTGGACATGAGCATGATGGATAACTGGGATGACCCTGAAGGTTATTATATTGTGATGTTGGGGGAGCTGGTGGATGGGAGGTATCATGTGCAGCAAAATTTGGGTAAGGGTATGTTTTCTTCAGTGGTTCGTGCTACGGATTCGAAAACAGGAAAGCTCGTCGCTATTAAAATCATTCGCAATAATGATACTATGAGAAAGGCCGGCATGAAGGAGATAGAGCTATTGGAACAGTTGTTGGCGGCAGACCCAGATGACAAAAAACATATCATCCGATTCGAGAGGCATTTCGAACACAAAAGCCATCTTTGCATGGTGTTCGAAAACCTCAGCATGAATCTTCGCGAAGTACTAAAAAAGTTTGGCCGTGATGTTGGCATTAATCTCAGAGCTATCCGTGCCTACGCCCACCAGATGTTCCTAGGTCTAAGCCTTCTCCGCAAATGTAACATCCTACACGCAGATTTAAAACCCGACAACCTCCTCGTCAACGAAAACCGAAACCTACTGAAAGTATGCGATCTGGGTTCTGCTTCCCCGGCCTCTGAAAACGAGATTACCCCTTACCTTGTCAGCCGTTTCTACCGGGCTCCAGAAATCATTCTAGGAATTCCATATGATTATGCCATTGACATGTGGTCCATTGGTTGTACTCTCTTCGAGTTGTATACTGGCAAGATTCTCTTCACAGGTCGCACTAACAACCAAATGCTCCGCTCCATAATGGAATGCAGGGGAAAACTCCCGCCCAAATTCCTCCGGCGAGGCACTCTTACCTATCTCCATTTTGACGATTTTTTGAACTTCCGTAGCGTGGAAGAGGACAAAGTCACGGGCCGGATGGTGACAAGAGTCTTGGATTTTAAGAAGCCGACGAGAGATTTAAAAACGAGGCTAATGGGGAAAGGATCAAAAGGTATGAGTGATTCAGAAGGGAGGGAGCTCACGCTGTTCATTGATCTGTTGGATCGGTGCTTAAGTATCAATCCGGAGAAGAGGTGCACACCTTCAGAAGCGTTGAAGCATCCATTCATCACTAGGGGTAAAATATGAGTGAAAAAGATTTGGGAGTAAATAGGGCTGGGTAGTTGAAATCTAGATATGGGGTGGTGTTATGGGTGTGGATCTCTTGCTTGTTTCTACTCCCTCCGTTCATCTAGTTTGCAAATTTGACGGCTCGTCCCTTGTTCTTCTTCCTCGCTTGGTGTATATAAACTTATTTTAATATTTTAATGTGGTAGCCCTGTGGCACTAGCAGTACCAAATAGATTTGAAAGATATTCACAGAATATAGAAACTTATTTTTCCGAATTTGGTTCCTTTCCGATTTCTCACTAGGATTCTGCCAGTTACTTTGTGTGGCAACGTATCCCTGAGCATTTGTCGAATGCGTAGTCTCAAAAGTGCAGGCGGTTCAATCCTCCATATTATCGTAGGATAATCAATATCAAATCCACAACTTCCAGTACCAATCCGGAAAATCCTATATACAACGTAATAACGACCTATCCCACGTTTGCATTAATATCATGAATATCATGAATATCACTTTCCCCTTGAAACTAGTGTTCCCTATCTTCGACGGGGTACTTATCCAAGCTCTCATACCACTGAATTACCGAAGCTAGCAAAAAAGCCCATGAAGCCCAGAACGTAGAGAGACTGGCCTGATATTGTAAACCGGAGTTGTTATATACAAGGAGAAAAATGCCAGAGAGCTGTTTTGGATTTCGGACGGGGGATTTTTGTTAGTACTATACGGCGGTACGGTAGTGGAGATAATCAAGAAAAGCGAAACGAACAGTGAACCCAATTGAACCTATAAAATTCCAGAGGTTAATATGCCATCCCAGTGTTCGAAGAGCTGGAGTGTACCAGTGCTTCTGGGTTTCAAGCATGAATAGCGTCCTAGAAAAAATGTTAGGCATTATGCCTATGGTGAAGGGAAGGCGGGAACCGGGAGGCCTGGTTTGGAAGCTTACGAGCTCATAATAAATCCCGCTCCACCTATTATCTGAGAGGCCCTGTACACGCCGTCGGCCAGATTTTCGCTAAGATGGTTGTTGATCCTAGGTAAAGCGGTAACTCCAGCTATCCAAAATATTGTAGCCCCGACAAGTTGAGCCGAGGAAGCTAGAAAGCCCAACTCGTAAATATAATGAGTTCGAAGGTCTCTCAGTGTTGGAATCCATTTGAAATTCGGTGATCTAGGAACTTCGGTGATCGATTGACCTAGCTCACCAGACGAGTCGTCGATATTTGTTGTTTCCCTCCCACCCCGTCCTACAAGATTTCTCTTGTTTGAATGATGGTGGGTGCAGTTCTTCGTATCAGGGTAAATTCGAAGTAGGGATTCACCTTTCTCTGATAATACATGTTCCAGCGCCCATCCAAAGCAACCAGTGTCATGTATATTGATTGCTTCTAGTACGAGAAAAATGCTTGCCACTTCAAAAATTGTCGCGCCCACGAAGGCTGATACCCCTCCTGCGCTCAAAATTTCATATTTGAATTCCGATTTTGGTTGGACCAGTGGTAGGAAAACAAAGAATGAGTCTATGACCCAGACAATGGAACCAAACGTGAAAATCACTGCTGTTACATACGAGATATCCCAATAGGGGTACTGCACTACCATGCGTTTGATGCCTCTCAGCGTTGCCTGAAAGGAGTCCGTCCGTTTGGGTACGATGTGTACGCCTTTCCCCGGCTCCTTTGGACGCTCAACTGTTAGTGCATGTCTTCCCTTTCTGTTATCTCGTGACCTCCATTTGTATCTGACATCTCCTTCCACTCTCCTTTCATGTCGTTGCTGATCTTCAGTAGCATGTATGTTGTCAACATGTGGGTGTCCTCGAGCACGCACAAAAGAAAACGGTTTGGAGACAACATGTGTAGGATTCAGCCACAATACTGGCCCTCCAATATGGGAGACCTGCAGCTTGTCATCTTGAAACGGATGACGATCAGGGTTGATGGTTTTGTTTCGGCCTTGGGAATTGCCCATTGTGATTGTGAAGGGACCGATACGCTATACATCGCGGATTTGGCAATTCGGGTTTACATATGCGGCTGCAAAAGCATGCAGTCTTCGTTCTTGGCAGAACTAAACGAACTACCCTGAGAGTCAGGTCGCTTGCTTCACTTGAATCTTCCACTCTGGGAGGGTGCTTACTATGTTTGAATATACGTAAAGGAGCTGGGGGATACAGTTCGGACTGACCTGATCTCATAGGACAGATAACAGAAATTCTAGAATATGTGTGAGGTGTGTTGGATAGCTGGAAGTGATGAGGCTCTGTTGATAAGGTTAACTACCTAGGTATGCCAAGCCTACGACTCCCTACGAAACCAAGGCCCGGACAAACAGCTTAACCTCAAAGGGGAAAGTGTAAGAACCTCCCGACGGCTGCTCTAGGTCGAATGTGCTAAAATCAACGTGCAAGCTTGAGCTTTGGGACCTGACTGCAACTTGGGAGCTTTGCTTGCATATGCATCCCCCCGTTCATGAAGCATTAGGCTGCATGTGATGATGTGACTGTACCTATTTATCTCCTTCAATATCTTTTCTTGCAAAAGGACGCATCAATTCAAAGGTACTCGATTGCCTATGGCTGTTCTGGGCATACTGGCATGCTGATGCTGTTATACTTTTTTGTTATGAAGTAAACGGCTCTGATACCGCCCAGCAACGAGACATCTACGCATTGGATACAGGACAACCACTGATCAGCACGGCATTTCTTTTGTCAGTATATTGCGCCCGAGCCATGCCGGCATCTATTAACCTATGCAACCAAGGACGCACTCTGTGTTCAATGAAAATGGCCTTCTGAACCAGATGTTCGGGCCACGCTTAAGAAATGGTAGTTGGCCGGAATAAGACATTGATCACCCGAAAAAATGCACCTCCTCAGATCAGCGGAATCCGTACACCGTACGCTCATCCCTAGGCTTAGCTGAACGATCAAATGATGATTGAATGGGACTTACAAGTTTGAATGAAACGTTCCCGATCAAAAATCTTCTGTGTCCATGGAATCGGGTGACTCTTGTTTGCAAAAGCAATATTCCTTCCCCAGGAATTAATTAGAATTGGATGGCATGGATATGCGAAAGTCAGTCATTGTGCAGGGGTATTCTGATATCATTTCTTTGTTCGCTGAAAAAGCAGAGCCAAGCCATGAAACTGGTATGCAATTGGCCTTTTCGGGAGACCGGAATCAAAGATTGATAAAAAGAAATCATGCCAAGCGGACGACAAAATGCCTTTTGAGTTCAATAGCGGTCATTTTCGCTATTGTTGGTCGAACCAAAGCTAGCAAACCCCAAGGCATGGGAACTTGGGATTTGTTTGTCTTTTAACCTCTGGTCAAAAGCCTCCTAAATTCCACGCCACGAAGCTGTTATGGTAACATTGCAGCTCAATCGGTTGGTCCGGCCCCGACCTAAATCGGCTTTGGGGAGTCTGGGATCAACTCGGTGGATAAAATGTGGTTGCCAAAACCTTGCCAAATGATTTCTGCCCAAATAGACTTCTCCAAGGACAAAGACTCCAAAACGAAGGCAAGGGGCGCTCGGGAGTCGGTTCGGAGGGGTCTACATTTGTGCTCATATTTGTAACAAGACCCTTGGTAGAACGAGCTCGGGAGCTTCCTGAAGGCCGGGACCATCACAATTTCTAACTTCTCTCTTTGAATGATTGATTTCCAAAGTCAAAAAGCCATACGGAAATAGGAGGGAAATGGAAAAATGGTTCCACCTACGGAAGCTACCGCAAAAGAATGTTCAATAATTTGGATTTCTCTACGGATGTAGAGCAGAATAACGTTTCGATAACTTCGGTCGTATGAGTTACATATCATGAAAGCAGTACATCAGTGTTGAGAAATATGCCTAACAATGGTTGATCTCAATTCTTCCACTCAACGGGAGAAGGGCTTCCTAACCCCATGCGGAATGGCTAGTTGTCCGCAAACCTTGGAAATCATTCTGGCTCTTATTATTATTCCCCATTGACGCAACGCAACAACTGTCAACAGATGGTCATTGCCCAGACCCTAATGGAAGTTTAAAACCGCTTCGAGAGCACGGACCATATCATTATGCATCCTACCAGGAAGAAAGTTTCCGACAGTTTACTTGTTACAATTTCTCGTCTTGCGACAGAATGACACGGAAGACGCGAAGGTGGAGGGAAGAGGGAAATTAAGCAGAATTACGGCTCTAATCCTTCCTAGATTCAATAATTGCGCTTTCAATCGGGTAAAGACTTACAATCGAGAAAAAGGTGCCCGAACGCGAAACTATGATTGATGGTGCCTACATGTATTACCTTGGGTCGTTTCCCCTGTGATCCCTCGGGTATGCTGGGAATTTGATTTCGGGAACTTGTTTTCTTGAAAGGACTAGAAATCGGATACTGATCCATGGGCATCGATGAAACATGTTGATCATCAAGTTTCTTGTTTAAACATAGCTGTGTTCATAAATTCACTAGACCAAACTGTCATCAAAACGAAATTCCGACACATTTCCCAAAACTTGGGTTGCAGGATCGACTTCAGGTGCGGAGATGTATCCTGTTTTTAGTTGTGGAAATCCATCCCCTGCAAGCCGTTTTCCATGCCTGTCCAGGCGCGGGCGGGATGGATACTTTTCCCTTTCATACACTGTCGTGAGACTGATCGACGACGCACCCAGCCCCTGGGAATCATCCATCTTTACTCTGGTTCAAATGATAACAAATGATAACATCCAAAACAAACTTATCCGTTGACATCAGCGCTTAAGTCAAGGAGCGATCTCTTTTTTTGGCATTTCGGTTATGGAAGCCGCTAGATATTACGAAATTCTAATCTGCCCCCCCAAATACGGAGGACCCCTTCCACACTTCAAAATATCCGGCCAATCCTTCTTGCAAAGAGACGAGAAGGGATTTCGAGATGGTAAATTGGTGCGTGACCTGTAGAAGAGATTTGGCGGAGCTGGACATGGTGCTTGCACTTTCTATTTGCAGGGAAGGTTTTCGACTATCCATCCATCAAAAGGCTAGCTACGGCTGTTTTGCTCATAGACTTTTTCAAAAAAAGGCTTGCTTGGAACGAAGCGATGTTGGTGTTGTAGGGTACATGCGCCGTCGAACTTTGGACGTAGCTACAGCTGCCAAGGAAGTCGCATGTAGAGTAGTACATTTGCACTCAAATAGGAAACCGAAAATAGTTGAGGTCACCACCCGTAACAGAAAAAGGCTGCTGACTGGCTGGTTGATGCATTGCTCCCATGCGAGTCTGCCATGCACGGAGACAGCATGATACTATGCCCATCAAGAAAGACGCTTGAGAGGATCCAGCTCCTCATTGGCAAGTCCAACGAAAATGCGGGCCCCGCGCATTCAGGCCTGTCCATTCCCATTCGTACCCTTCCACACTCTGCTGAAGGAATGCATGCTTGCCAAACACGCACTCTTGTGGAAACCAACAAGTCGCTTTGACCGCTGGGCTGTGCGAATCATCTTTCAGCTAAGAAGAGTTGCTTGATGACAAACGGCTGGCAAATCCACCAAGCAGAATCCAGTCCCGCCAGCCAGCCAGCCATCCAAACCAACCCAGGCTTGCCGAGCCTCACTTTGTTTTGTCCACACCACCTGCTGGGGGCGTCGGTCAAGGGTTTGCATTGTCGCAATGCTTCTTATGCAGCGACACTAGCCGCATCCTATTAATCATGTCTCGTCCATACAAAAGTCATACATTATCAGCCCTGTTTCCTTCAAGGTTCCCGTGTTGTGTAGACGATTCCATTGCATTTCGCGAATAATCAAAGCGCTATCCCGTCCTTGTCTCCTTTGTGCATGCTCCCTAATGATTTTGTCCAAAAACTGTGGGTGGGTGGTGAGCGCCCACATCAGTATATATCATGTGATTTCGATGTTGGGCTAGACCTCGGGATTGTTCGCTACTGGCACATATCATGTTGAAGCGGAAGGTATCCATGAATGTATCAAATTCATCTGATTCATGCCGTAAGCGCTGCCCACCTGAATGCCTACTCTCAGCATGGGCAAATTTCAGCCCAGATCCCGGACCAAGAGCAGGAGGCTAGAATGAAAATCACGATCGCATTGGAGAACTGTTAAAATAGGGATTGCACTTCTCTCAAGCTTGGAAGCCAACATGAGACAATTAAAATGCGGGGACAAAAATAGTGTTTCGGAAAGCCCCGAATTCCGAAGCGGCAACAGGCTTCGAGTCCAAACATACCCCTTGAAAATAATACCTGAATTTTCACGTCGAAGCGGAGGAATCCTGATTACCTTACGCTGCGTAGGTACGGACATAGTAATGTCTGTTGTCGCCTCTTCATGTCTTCCACTACCTCTGACACAGCCAGCCCAGCCCTACTGTAGATCATGTGATACGTCATCCAACCTTGGAAGACCGGGAAGGAGCGGCGAAATATTCCTTGTGGTTGATGATTGGCTTATATCCAAAGCGGTCCCCAAAATGACGTACTTACGCCTCTGTGAGATGAGGCTGAAGTGCCAATCACCAGGTCAGGTCTCATCCTTGACCGAAACTTGCTGGCTACATAGTACGTGTTCAACATCGCCTCCACCAAGGCAAGGCGTCACCAAGGGAGAAGAACGAGTTTGGAATATTCCATAGGGAAACAAAGTGGGAACGCTGGCTACATTCGGCAGGTTTTCCAACACCTTGGGAAGTTTCACGACATCAATCTGATTGGTAGGCGGCGATTCTGGACCCAGGGGAAAGGCTGTGGGATGGAAGGGTTGGGTTCATGCTGATGGGGATAGTAACGCAGAGGGTCGGTGGAGCAGGGTTTCTGCCAGCAATTTGGATGATCGTTGTGTCTATTCTTGAATCCAGACTTTTTACGGTTAATTTATGACTAAGAACCAAATTGATCTCTCTGGAGTTAGTCGAGGCATGGCTTCAAACCCTCGAAGCCCGCCTATTATTTTGGTGGCAAGTGAGGGGAGGGGGTACGCGCCCTGCGCCTTTCGAGTAGTTGCTCTGTGTTCGCGCCCCGAGAGGTGGTAAATTATTGTGAAAGTTTCGACAAGCCCCCTTAAAAATAACAACAGTTCTCGGACATAAAGGCGCTACAAACAGTTCTAGCGTTTTGCTTGGGGGTGATCTTCCTCAGTATTTCTCAGCACGCTCTTCTCACCTCATCGCGCGATGGAACTTTCTTCCAGCCCACCCCACCACCCACCAGCGATGCCACTGGAGCGAGAGGCTGGTTGGGCATTATTATTATTATTATCATTATTAACTCCACCACCTGGACGGCTCACTGGAATTGTCATACTCGCCCTAGAGCATGCCAATCATCCTTAAAATTGTTGATCGATACCAGCTCCATGGACGCCACCCAGTAACCCAGGGGCTAGGGATGCACCCAATGGCAACCGTTTTGTCAGCTGCCAGGAATGCATCATGAACTATTCTGGCCGTTGATGGTTGACTCGGTTTGAAGGTCTGCCATCGTGGACCATCACAACTTTCGCAAGCCACCTGGGGAATAATTGGGGAATAATTGGGTGTCAAGACGAACACCTCTTGAACAAGTGGACCGACTGGGTGTTGAATTCAGAGGCGGACGGATTCTTCCTTGCCACAAAGAGCTCATCAAGAATAATAACTTCTGGCACTCTTACTTTTGATTATTTGCAGGCAAAGCTGAATCGCTCTAAAATCCATGAACGGATGTTTATTTCGGGTTTTCCTTTTGTTACTGATGAGATCAGCTCGCAGGATCCATCCGTTAAGGTTTTGGCGGGCAGCGTCATTTACGAAAATCAGCCCGACGGTTTTCAACTACAAGATGAGAAAAAAAGATCGAATCTCTCACTGCTTGGCTTGCCTCTTGCCTGATAAGAACTGCGAGGAAAAAAAGGGCAGCCCGTCGAATCAACAGAATCGAGAGGGAGGGAGCCTATGCACTCGGTCATTTGTTGACAGAATGTCTGTGGCCAGTGTGACCGAGAGTTTGCAGCATTTTGGCTCCATCAGCGCCTCTTGAAACCATTTCTAATTTAGCACGACAAGGCCAACTCAGAAGCGTGTTCTATGCTGCGTAGAGGCGGCCCCGCATTGGATGGTGGCAGAAGGATGACGGAGTTCAAACCTATGATGGACATGGATGATATGGTCAAGAGACCAAACCGCGGGCGATTCATGGAAGTCAGTCATTGTACCTGACTTTCGGGGGTTACCAAACAAGTAGAGTAGAAGAAAAGAATCGTCGGCTAGCATGAGTACATGTACATGTATTAGTGATCGCTCGAGATAACAATAAAGGTTACTGTAATAATAATTATGAAAATCAAGAATGCCTCTCAGACTTTGCTTGAGCGCCATGGGCCAAGCCCAACCAGCTAGCTTGCTACAAAACTGCGAACCCTGCACCTCAGGCTCCGTACGGAGCCGGCAGCAGAACGGCGAACACGAGCCCACCACCGTGCTTTGATGCCACTCCACTGGCGCAACGAGGACAAGGGGCGGTGTTGCTAGCCTGTGCTGGAAACTACGCTGAAGGAAGGGCACGGAGCATCGCGGCCCGCCACGTATTGGAGCATCACTCGGGGCGATGTATGGCTGGCCCGCCCTACCTCCTACCTACTACCTACCTAGGGAAGGGAAGGGAAGGGAAGGACACTTCTTCCTCCTTGACTCGATGCTCTCTTTTCATGCTTTCATCGATAGCCCAGCGCCAAGGCGCGCTAGCCAAAAAAAAACAAAACCGAAACGCCCACACACACGCTGCAATTTTTGGTCTTTGGCCAAACAACAACAACTGTGACGTGACGTGACAATGCTCGACCCCAGCCCAGCACAATTTACCTTTCCGTTCGCCCCAGTCTTCCATTGCTTTGTGCTTGCCCAATCAGAAGCATCCTCACGAAGAACAATAATAACTCCATGGAAATTGAACCATAGCTAAAATATGTATTAAAAATATAAAAACATAAAAAAAATTGGCTGGCTTTCGACTTTCATTCTTCGGTATGGTAGGTATGGCCTCGAGTGTCCCTGCTTGGATCCAATCAGAACCATCCATCCTTCATTTCTGTACGGATTAGTCCGTGGGCTTGTTCTTTTTTCTTTCTTTTCTTTTCTTTTCTTTGCTTTTTTTTTATTTTATTTTGGTTCAATGGCGTGTACACTAACCGTTTAGGGCGGGCTTCTTTGGCGCTGTTCAGCACAACCTTCATGCAGAAGTAAGTATGGATTCAAGGATCAAGCTAGCGTGTTCCAAGCCTCTTTTTCGCAAGCTCAGGTTATCTCGGCTGGAGTCATCGACCGCGCTAAAGGAGTTGGACTGGACTCTTTGGTTATTTGCCCCGTACCCCCAGCTAAGTACATTATTAGCCCATGCTTGATATCAGCATTGGCTCTGGGATAAGACAGGAGTTGCTGGGACTTCCCGCAAGTGCCGACTCATCAGTTTCGATGTTCTTTCATGATTGGTCCATGCAAAAATGACCAATAGAGAGGTGAACTGGACTGGGACCCCAAGAAGGCGACTCTTGGCCCTCGCACAACGACACGACACGGACTCGCACGCACCGTTCCATGGCCGATGGGCGGATGGTGTTGTGGTACGGTACCACCACCCTTGCCTCCTATTATTATTTGCAAGCCTGATTCGCCGTGCCTCGATGGGCGAGAGTTTTAAAGGAGCATGGGCCGTGTCATTATTGCGGAGATGGTTTGATTTATTTCTGAATTCTTGTGGTGGGCCCCAGGTTCAACCGCATGCAAAGCTTCAAGATCATACATCCATACCATACCTCAAGGAGTGGGGACTTGAACTACTATCAAATCCCTACCGCCGTTGTTCGCCTTGATCAGCGATGGCCTCAATCTTCTTCTTCTACTACCTTTAACTTCATTCCTCATCTACCTGCCAAATCCCTCCTGTTCTCCCTCCTGATCCCCTTCTTTTGTTCCTCCAATAGCTTCCTTCTCCCTTCCTTTTCTCTACCTTTTATCTTTGACTGCCTGCTTTCCAACCGCTCTCTCCTTTTTACTTATCCTCGTCCTCATCCTCCTCGAACAAACTCATCTTCGTTGTTTTGGTTGCGCGCATTTATAGCTGGGCAACGTTGTCCCAATCATTCCTTTGGACATTTATATATATATATATATTTATTGAACGCAACTACTTCTTTTTCTTCTATCTTAATACAACCAGCTTTTGAGGATCAGGATCCCCAATTACCTTTTGGACTTCATATTTGGCTTTATCTCTTCTCCTCATTTGATCCGATCTAGTTACCACTTGTGGAAATTGACCTTGCAACACCACTTGTTGACTACGTCCCCCGTCCGAAACCCCTCCCCAACAATGTTGCCAACACCACCACAATCACCACCACCTGTTTCAATATGCGATGCTCCAGAGGATAGGCTGGGTTTGCTACTCGCCAACCGGCTAGAACTCACAAGCGTTCTTGGGGTAGGTGCTTATGGCGTTGTTTACTCTGCTATCGACATCCATACCCATGTGCCGTACGCGGTCAAAGCCCTCAACAAGACAGGACTCGACTCCAAGCAGCGGAAGTTTCAGCAGCGGGAAATCAAACTCCATCATTTGGCCAGTCAGCATCCCAATGTGGTTTCTTTGGTCCGCATAATGGATTCTCTTGATTGTACTTTTGTTGTTATTGAGTTTTGCCCAGAAGGCGATCTTTTCTCCAATATTACTGAGAGAGGTCAGTTTGTTGGAAACGATTTCCTTGCCAAGCGAGCTTTCCTTCAGATTTTGGATGCCGTGCAGTATTGTCACTCCATTGGAATCTATCACCGGGATCTCAAACCGGAGAATATTTTGGTTACCGATAATGGAATGACGGTTAAGCTGGCCGACTTTGGCCTTGCTACAACCGATTTCTACACCTCGGATTTCGGATGCGGCTCAACGTTTTACATGTCACCAGGTAATTTCGATGCTCCATAAATTTCTTGCCTTGTCCTCATCCGGCCCTAACACAAACACGAACCACCTTCACCTTGCACTTTTACTAACTGCGATATAGAGTGCCAACAATCTACTTCTCGACCGTATGCTTCTGCGCCAAATGACGTATGGAGCCTTGGCGTCATCCTCGTCAACCTATCCTGTGGGCGGAATCCTTGGAAACGAGCATCAACTGAAGATTCTACTTTCCGTGCGTATCTTAAGGACCCGGAATTTCTTAGGACAATTTTGCCTTTGTCATTCGAACTGAATTCCATTTTAAGGCGCATTTTCGAATGCGATCCCCAAAAGCGAATTTCAATTTCTGAGCTGCGGAAATTGATTGTGGAGTGTCCGAGTTTCACTCTGCGGCATGGAGCTCCTGTATCTATGCCGCTAACGCCACCTTCCCAGAGCTATCAATACCAGAAGGATTCCCGTTGTCCTGTTAGTTTTGTTCCTTACCCAGCCTCACCTCCGGCACAGCCAATCGAAGCCGAATATTCAATGGCAGCCGTTTCTGAGGCTTCTCTCTCCGACGGCGGCTCCTCTATATCATCTTCTTCCTCGTCTTCTTCCGAGTATGCACCTTACACCCAGGCACCGGGTCACTTCAAATACGTGCCTCCCATGCCATCTAATTTTTGGGGATCCTTCGTACCTTTCACCGACATTGCTGAGAAGAACCTTGCACAACAACATCCTATGGAACCCGTCATTGCCGTATATTGAGGAAGATCCATGAATTCGTGACCTCATTTATTCTTTTCACCATGGACATTATTGGAAAACTACATACTTAATTTTTTTAATGCAGCACCACGGAACGAATATCATTTTCAACGACCCAACTCTCAAAATACGGAAAGTGCCCATGCACAAAGAGTTCACACCCTTTTGGACCACTCCGCTGGATTTTCCTATTATCTCTTAATACATTTTATTCGCGGCAGGCACCAACAAACTGTTGCTAGACCTTGCCTTAACCCCCACGGACGCCTAGTGGAGTTGCGAATGCCTGCCCCTTCCCCTGAAATATCAATCATTATCCGAAATCTCGTTCCTAATATTTTTTCCCGACTACTATTACCTTCCATCGGTGTATATGCTTCGCTCATTTATTATTTCCTAATCTTCGTGTCCCGGATTTGTCCTTTTTGTTTACTCCTCGGCGGCTATTTCCTTTTCTTTTATGCCCTGTAACAACGTGTCTATCTTTTTGACTTCTTCGCGTCCGCATGGAGCTGCACGAAGTTCGACTCACTTGCCGAGAGTTTGTCTTGATCTACCAATGGTGCAAATTACTACGTTTGGCGTTGGATTTCGCGTACCATAACAAAACCAAAGTACGGGCAGGACGTCCTGGAGTTTGATTTTCTAATGGCGCGGATATATAGAAAGGGTTTTTTTTATTTTTCTTTCCATCATCATTCTTCGGTTTGGCGGCTCGTGTATTGTTGCATATTTCGGAGTTGGTCGGTATCTTGCTGAAGACCTTTTTGCGATTTAGTAGTTTCTTTTCTTTTCTTCAGCTTTGCCCATTATTCTCGTGTCCCCTTTCACATCTTGTCGCTCCAATGCTCGTACATCACACTGATACCCAACTTGGTTCGTCTTATTACTTTTACCCGAGAATGCGGTTTACAACCATATAGGGCTTCTGCCTCGCTATTTCCAACGCACTATTATTCATATTACGTACGTGGATTGCTCACTGCCTAATCGTCGATTTATCTATCCACGCGATAATAACTTCCCGTACATACAGCTATGCATAAAGGCCAAGAGCTGTGACATACAAGCGTGTCGGATATAAAGACCGATATTGTAATTAGGACACTTTTCAATCAATGAATAGAAGCGCCTCTATGCAGTCAGCTTACAGACCCTCGTTAAGTTGTGCTACATGGGTCGCTCCAGTTATTTTCGTCCTCAGTCTGATAGTATACCGCTTCAAGTTATGCAAGGTACATGCTCCGAATACGTGGCGCAACCTGCCGGATACATATCGTATGAAACACGCAAGCACACACAGCACGCCATTTTTGATATCAAAGAATCTCCCAACTAGTGTCCACAGCAGTTTCTTAGAGCTTGCCATCGACTCCTCCGTTGAATTCGACAGGTGCAGCGTGAAAAAAAGCCTGCAACAAAAATAAAAATCTACATTCGCGTATATATAACAAAAACATGTCTCAAAACTAAGGGCAACCCCATCAATCACCAGTACCGCTGCTTTACGTGCCAAACAGAACTTACATATTCCGCCCTCCCGTAACCATTATAGTTTGTCCGTTAACATAGCTGAACAGGGGACTCACAACGGCCAAAATCGACCTTGCCGCCTCGGTGGGAGTCGCGCCTCTTCTCAGCGGGATATCAGGGTATTTATCCTTCTCGTCGGTCCCAGCCCTAGCCGCCAATTGGGCGGAGGGGATACCAAGAGCGACCTTCTCACCGTCAGGTGTTGTGATGAAGGCACCACCCTCCTTGGCCGCGGTCAGCCGTGTAAGCACCAAGCCGAAGGCAATGGTGTTGGCGCGCACGCCGAATTGGGGACCCCATTCCTTTGCGATGGTCTTGGTGAGGCCGACCATGCCGGCTTTGCCGACGGCGTAGTTGGCTTGACCACTATGTGCGCGTTCTTTTAGTGACGGCGGCCAGGGAAAAGTTCTTCGGAGGGGCGCTTCAAGACTTACGCGTTTCCGTGAATGCCGCTGGTGCTGCTGATGTTTACGATTACTCTATCCGCGCCATCCTTTACTCTGAAATATGGAGAGGCGGCCTGGACGAGTTTGAAGGGGGCCGTGGCATGGACGGCGATCATGGCCTCCCATTGCTTATCAGAGAGCTATTATTAATAATTTAGTTAGCTATTGCCATACGTATGCGGCGCAGTGGGTTCACATCTAAATATACATCGTCGGAGCGGCGGGGAGCACGATTATATATATATTTTTAGCTAACCTTATGAATAACACCATCCCACGTATATCCAGCGTTATTAACGATGATATGAATCTTCCCATTGCCGAACTCCGCAGCTTTCTGCACTACCGTTTTCGCGTATGTGGGATCAGTCACATCGCCTACGACCGCAATGGCTCGTCCTGGAGAGGCATCATTGATCGATTTCACAACACCCTCTGCTTTTTCTGTTTGCAGTTGTAGACAAGATTAGTTTTTCTTCCCCTCCCTTCAAGCAAACCAGCAAACCGCAGAGCATTTCGTTTACTCGAAGCTTTCATAGGAACATAGGATGAGGCGCATGGAAGTTTTACTAACTGGCATCGAGATCCGCAACAACAACCTTCGCTCCCTCGTTAGCAAATAGGCGAGCGGCTTCAGCACCAACGCCCTGGCCAGCCCCAGTAATAATAGCAACTTGGCCAGCAAGCAGACCTTGTGGGTAATTGAGGTGGGAGGACACCTGCGCAATGCGGTCTTGGGGGGCCATGGTGATGGGTAACTGAATAAACAGTGCAACGCTGAGAGGAAGCAAGTAGTAAATACTCTAGTAAATAATAAATTAACGAACGGTAAAAATATATGTTGTAGGTACAAAAGAAAGAGAGACAACGTTGACCGGCAATTAGCTGGTTAATGTAGGCTTATCCAGCGGGGAATTGCTAGCTGTTGATGCCACTTGCCCCGGACCCTGCGCCGACTGCCGAGGGACAGCCCTGAAGCCATTTTAATTGCCGCTCCCGATGCTGGCGAAAGCCCGAAGACATAGAAACCCAAGCACGACGGGAGAATCGTGCTCGGTTCCGGCACGATGGCTCTAGGAATGGAGTGGAAACTACGGAGTTTTACCGACTGTGAGAATCCGGTTTCAATCACCACGAGAGCTAACCACCTCACCTACTTAAAAGTTAGTAAATCTTCGGGGTATTGTTAGTTGAAACTTACAAAAAGGATCCGGCTATTCGACTCTTGAATTTCAGATACGACGCCCATAATTCCAGAGACAG
Organism: Blastomyces percursus; assembly: GCA_018296065.1. NCBI lineage: Eukaryota > Fungi > Ascomycota > Eurotiomycetes > Onygenales > Ajellomycetaceae > Blastomyces > Blastomyces percursus. Next base: position 7,999 of record JAFEJD010001340.1, on the reverse strand, counting down.
AAACTTGATATTGTCTAATATTTTATATAAAATTGTATTGTACACGTACATTATGAGTTGGGTTTCTAAAAATTACAGGCACGATAAAGCCGAACCGCTATGCCGATAGTCAAACGCCTGCAGAAGACCAGTCAAGTGTGCGATTGCCGCCATCACAACAGACACGTGAAATATCTGATGCGAGCTTCCCAGGATATCGAACCCGCCAGGATACCATCGTTCGGGAACTCGCGCAGCATATATAGTCGCTCCGATTATATACAAAGCGCCCTGCAGCACGAGCCAGAATAGTCCTATTTGCTTCAGCATCAGCTCCACCCCAAAGATCGATACGCCATGAAGCACTGGGAAGACCGCGGAGAGTCCCATGGAAATGAACATGCCAGCACGAAACGGCCGCCAGGCAGGGGTTCTAAAGCGTGGCGTGATCGAGACGATAGTGCACCCGGCCCCGATCAGCAATATCATTGCCCAGTACATTTTCATAAATTCGGGCACGCAATAGAAGCCATAGTACACGCTTGGGATGAAGCTGCCTGTGATCAAGCCAACGATGCCGACGTAGTCCATCGCGTTCCCAATGCGCGCGACCGTGGGAGAATGGTTGGATATTGTGTGGTAGACGGAGCTCATACCAAGGCAGAAAGCGGCCCCGGAGAAGAAGCAGCTGAACGCGAGCACGTCGCCATGCGTAGCGCTTTCATATCTGGTGGAAATGGCCTTGTAGAGGTAGAAGGCGAATGGTATCGTTGATAAGGCGGGTAGCAGGTGGGTGTAGATATTCACGGATTCGTTATGTACATATCCCAATGAACGAAAGGACACGGAGAAGGAACCGGATGCCGGCCGGTATCCCGTGTGGATGAGATGGTTATCCCGTTGCCAACTTTCCAATTCATCCCAATGGACCGTCCGTCGTATCTTGGATGCTATCTCGGTGGCTGCGTCTGTCGCTTTCTCTGCGACAGATGAGGAGCGGGAAACATGCCCATGGCTTTCCCTCTGGCTGGAATTAGTCTTTTGCCGCTGATATAGAGACATTGCCGCTACCGTCGCGATTCATCGAATGGAAGCGGTCTTGAGAACGCATCTGTTGCTGGGCAAAGGTTAAAACTTGTTCGGCGTTGTGCAAACATGACAAACATGCGGGCGGTTCGAAGCTTCCCCAATCGCAACCCAATTATTCCACAAGACAAAAGCGGCCATCGCGAAACACCCACCCGTGGACAGGAGATGTGGGCCAGATGGCGGCGCCATGACCGAACCACGCTCGCCAAAAGTTAGATAGAGATTGCTTTCTAAAACGCACGATGGAGGATACGTTACGACTACGAAAGCCTTCTGCCAGCTGGGGCACTGCAAATAGATCCGGTGCTGATTCGCTCAGCCAGGTCGGGTTTATTTCAAAGGGAGATACAAAGTAGGTACTGCTGTTCACCAAATTCCTAAGGGCGAATGGATATGTATATATCTTTGCTTTCGTGGCTGGGATTGACCAACGCGAATGCAGGCTTCTTGAACCCAAGGCCCAGGAGCAGTACTACAAGAAGATTGTCGACAGATATGTACACTTTTGCAACGTCCATTCCGGCAATCTCAATGCCGCGTTCGGCTCACTCCCTAGAAATCGTTCTGAAGATCAAACCAAAAACCCTCCTGTACCTATATCAATAAGACCAGCGTCTAGAGCTAGGTCTCGGTCCCGATCACCAAAACCACCAAACAAACCTACTCCTCCGACAGCGGGGACCAAAAGTAATAGCACACCCGAGCAGGCACTAGCGGCTGAAGAACTTTCCGTCCTCCTCCTTTCCCTCCGAAAGCTGAGAGAAGCCATTCTAGCAACGAGCTCCAAAACCCCAATCGCATTTTCTCAGCGCGTCCATATATTCTGCATACGCGTATCAATCCTTGCTCAGCACCCACCTTCATACTACCCTCCGCTACAGCGCCTGCTGAAGAACCTTCACTCGTCTACCAACCCGCTGGACCCATCTGACCTACACGAGTTCACGACCTACTTAATCCTTGACTATGCCTGCCGACAAAACGATATGCCGGCTGCATATGAACTCCGGGCGCGTGCCAAAGTCGCATTCGGGTATCGCAATAATTCCGTCGACAATATTCTTAGAGCGATAATGCATGATAACTGGGTGCTATTTTGGAAAACCAAGCAGAACGAGAATGCATATGCAAAGGCGTTATTGGATTGGGCAGTCGATAGTGTACGCAGGCGGGCATTGAAAGCCGTGGGGAGGGCATATTTGTCAGTGGACGTGAATTATTTAGTGGAATGCTGCGCGGGGGAGAATGAAGGTTGGACATGGGAAACGTTGGTTGAAAAGGAAGGCTTGGGATGGAAAAGAGAAGGTGATAAAGTTCTGATAAGAGTCAGGAAGCCAAATGTTGAGTCGAAAACGTAACGAACAGCGCGCAGGAATGTCAGGACTGGGCGTTGCTCATATATATATATACCTATTCGGCTACCGCTTGAACAATATGTGATGTAATTAAGCTGCCATTGGCAGCCGGGTTGCCGTTTGTGAAGGTACTTTCTTCAGACTCTGAGCATGGAGTTTCGGCGTTTGGGTTGGGTTTCGCTTCTTTTTAGGAATTGGCGAAAGGCGCCTTTATTATATCTTGAAATCCGCATTTGGTTTTTCCCAATTCTGATATTTCGATAGGGGTTGGTTGGCAATCCGCTCAGTCAAGTTGAATTTGAGAATTTTAGAATTCTCGGAGCATAGCTCATATATTGTCGCTAGATTGAACGTAAGACTTCGAAAAGAATGATTGTTGTTCACTAACGATTCAAGAAGGTCGCGAGACTACAGATGTGACACATAATCAGTTTCTGCCGTCATCCTCAAATGAGCTCAAGGGCAACATACCTCGTTTAGCTTTCCTGTATATAATAAGCACACAGCGAGGTTCTGTGTAATTATAGGTTCATCTTCATGTCCAATGTGGCTGGCACGAAGTGCTTCCCACCCCACGACTGCATCAGTATATCGGCCTTCTGCCATGGCTAACAGGCAGTGCAAATGCCTCTCTGCCTCGATTGAAGCATCATCTAACAGCTTTCGCGCAGATTCAACATCGCCAACTTTGAGATACAGCAGTGCCATCCGTGTGGTCGCTACAGCTTGTTCCTTGGGTGGGCCTTTCAAGTTTGCGAGCGACCGCCGGGCAGCGTCTAAGTCGTTCATTTCTATTAACGAATTCACGACTCTGATACCTAAATCCTCTAATCTTGTTTTCCAAACATCCCTCTCATCTTCTGCAAGGCCATGGCGTGATAGTTGCTTCCTAGCTTCTAATCCAAGCCCGTATAGGGTAGCAATACCTCGTCTCGAGTCTCCGAATCCAATACTTTGTAACCTCGCTGCGAGAACACGAAGTGACCATGGGACGATATGTCGAGCATGGTCGGCTGTAAAAGCGTCCTTGGATGCGGTCTCGTCTTCTAGTTTGGTATCGACAATGTAAAACGCGGAATTTAGATCCTCCAGCGCTTTTGCTTCTTGTGCTGCTAACAGAGTATTTCCCGTCAGCTCCAGGCATGCAAGTCGGATGTATAAGAGAGAAAATATCGTATTTTGGTCATTGTGGAGTATTGCGGATGACGATAGAATGGTCGCTGAGAAATGAGCGGCAAGTAGGAAGTGGCCAGCATTCAAGAGATTATCAAGAGTCGCTAGGGAAGTAGTTAAAGGTTCATTGGGAGAAGACGTGGGCATTTCCGAACGGAACGCCGGTGATATATCTAGTAGCGAAAGAGGATGGTAGATGTCGGGTCGCAGGAGGAATGATAGGTTCTTATTCACGGGAAAGGGTATGATATCTAAAGTTGACAACGAGGACAACGAAGGATGTGGGGGAGTCGGGGATGGGCTCGAGCGGCTTGGAAGATATTGGGATTTTGGTCTCGTGGGAAGTATGGTTGTAGCTGTAGTAGAGCTTGGTACACCATTTTCTTAGCCAGCGCTTCCTAGGTAGAGGGAGTACGAGTACGGAGTAGACTATAGCATACTCATCTAGCGCATCCAGTGGCCCTTTGGTGGAGCTCCGCGGCCGGGCAGCTATGTGAGAATTCATAAGTCTTAGCAAATGACTTCCCTGGTAATGTAGGACAGATGACGGGATAAAGTGTACTGTACCTTTTACTGGCGCATTGGGATGTTTGGCCCCGGGGCTGTCCATTATTCCAGTGAAATCAAATTTGGCAATGCAATTCGCTGCGGATTGGATTCTTCTCCACTAACATTCAACCCAGACCAACAGGCAAAAATATACGTTATATCTATTCAATATCAGGCTCGGAGAGTGCTGGGATGTCTGTGCATAACATCACCATCACCAAGCAAACCAACCTCTTGCTGACAACAGCAATTCTCTGGAGGTCAAAGACGGCGTAATTCTGCCAGGCGGTGAGCACGGTTTATTTAAGCTCAACGGGCACGGACCAGTAGCCGTGTCGCCCTTGCCAGCATCATCGATTGTCATTTCTACCACCTATCACAACCGCTTGCCATCAATTGCTCTCCGCTCACTTTCTACCTGTATCTCTTGCTCTCCAGCCATTAAGCAGCAGAGCTCCGCATGCCCACCCGTGGTCCTCGATACCGTCCAACCCTCCAAGTCGTGGACCAGAATTCCGTCTCCCAATTCTACAAACCCCCCTGTTTTACTCGCCATAATACCACCATGTCGTCACGGAACACCAAATACTCTATCATTCTCCCCACCTACAACGAGCGCAGGAACTTGCCCATAATCTGCTGGTTAATTGAAAAAACTTTTAGAGAGAAGTAATAGTGTTCAATGCGTATCAGTATCTGAATGGAAGCTAATTTGTCACCTACTTCGTCTTTAGTAACCTAGATTGGGAGGTAATCATAGTTGATGATGGATCTCCGGATGGAACATTTGAAGTTGCAAAACAGCTACAATCGCTCTGGGGCCCGGAGCATATTGTCTTGAGGCCCCGTGAAGGGAAGCTGGGTCTTGGAACCGCCTATGTCCATGGATTGAAATCGGCCACTGGCAACTTCGTCATCATTATGGATGCCGATTTCAGCCACCACCCTAAATTTATTCCTGAAATGATCAAAATTCAGAAGGAAACAAACTGCGACATTGTTACCGGGACCAGATATGCGTCTCATGGGGATCTGCGCGGCGGAGTCTATGGCTGGGATCTAGTCCGCAAGCTCACCTCCAGGGGGGCAAACTTGATTGCGGACGTGATGTTGATGCCCGGAGTCAGCGATCTGACAGGGAGTTTCCGGTTATATAAGAAACCCGTTCTGGAGAAGGTTATTAAGAGCACGGAGAGCAAAGGATATACCTTCCAAATGGAAATGATGGTTCGTGCCAAGGCCATGGGATTCAAGGTTGAGGAATGCCCGATTACGTTTGTTGATCGTCTCTATGGCGAGAGCAAACTTGGCGGTGATGAAATCGTGGAGTACTTAAAGGGGGTTTTCTCGCTTTGGCTTAAAGTGTAGTCAATTTCTTTTGTTTGGCCCCTTTGCTTCTTTTCTACTCTACCTGTTTACTTCAGCGTCGGGGCAACTAGGTATTTTTGCATCTACGCATAACGGATATTAGAACGGACGATGGGACTTTCTTGCCAAGCCTAAATGGCGTAAACAGGTTTCAGGTCTAGGTTTCGTGTTGAGTGTTTACAAAATATTTTAGTGGTCGGTCGCTTTATCTGCTTGTAAATAATACCCCTCTATAATTTGCGATTATTCACATCCTATTGCTCAGCGGCACTATTATCATAACCAATTTTTATTGCAGTTTTGTTTATTTTCAGTACTTTCACTGAAGAGCATGGCCAATAACTCGGCCAATATGGGATGTAGCGAACTTATGAAGCTACTCCGGGAATCCTGCGGCAATCCGTGTCCCGCACTCGCTGTTGCTCTAGTCGCCGGATAGTAGAACAGTGCATAGGAAATACCGAACCTATCTCTCGATATTTGCCAAAAAGGCTTTAACCCTCGAAACCAAGTCCTCACGCGCCTGAGATTGATCTGGTCCGCTCGGTGAGTGCGTAGCCCCAACGACTATGCCGCTATTCGTGTCCCAGATGTCCGGATCTGACGAGCCTTTCACCGTAGCCGCCTTCCATCTTTCCAGTTGTTTTTCCTTATCAAGCCAAGGAGCTGAATATTCGTCGGCACCACCTGGCAGAACGAGAAGTGATTTCTTCAACAGCCCGCCAGACGAAATCATACCAAACGTTTCTTGAAGTCTAGCGTCTGTAAGGTCGGAGCTAAATAGATCGTCCTCCGTTGGAGCGTCAGGGCTATCTGGACTTGCCAAACTCAGAAATCTTGTCGCGGTGACGGCCGCCGGAACGAATACCTTCCCCATCATCCAAAGAGGCATGAGAGCATCCATTCCCCCAACCGTCTTTTGGCTCTTCGCCAAGGATACAAGTTTGTTGTATATCTCAGTAAGCTCCTCCGGGGAGTCATGATCATTCCCTGATTTTATGATGTTCATTATGGCTTCTCGATCCGAAACGGGAGACTGCAAAATTGCTCCGTCCACAGGGGGCCGTAGAGCCGTGGCCCCTGTACCTGGATTTTGGGAATAGAGATAATGGAGAACATCCTGGCTTCCGGTAGAATGCCCCATTATCACAATCTTGCCCGGTTCCGGCTCCTCAGCTTTACCAGACGCATTGGCAGATTTGTACTTTCTCACATACTCAACACATTTACCGATCTCGTCGACATCTTTGCCCAGGCTGCCTAGTCCCCACCCATCATATGACGACGATAATTGCACAGCAAACACGGTCCATTTCCCAGATTCGAGACCTGCGGTGATATCGTTGACATAGGGCACGGTGTAATAGCCGTCGCCTAACCCGCCGATGAATAACAAGCTGTGTGGTTTGTGCCCTCTGGCGTTCGGGTCAGATGCATATTCAAAAGCCGTAAGTTTTGGTGCCTAGATAGTGAAATTAGTCAATCCACTTACATTCTATCTTAAGAATGTGGGGTTTACTTTCGGGGGCCAGTTCTTTCATACATAGTTGTGAAGGATGCCCGGTTTGAAGCTTGCTTGGAACGACGAGCTCGACATCATGCGGAGTCGCAGAAGTCTGTAAATAAATAATTGTGATCTAAATAAACTTAAACAATGTAAAGACGCTTATCACAATGTGTTCTCGTATCTATTTAATAATTATCCATCTGGGAATCTGAATCTGACCCCCAAGATATAGGAATTATTGGAAAGGGGGATCCTTTAATGGCTAGGTGAGGGGGCTGAGGGCCGAGCTGACCGTTGATTTAAATAGTTAGTTAGGTGATGGATTACGTATTACGTTAACTAGTTAAGTTAGATAACTTCCACCCAGCGAGCGATCGCTCTCTCTAATTAATCAAAGCTTCTTAACTTCATAACCATGGCGCTGACCATCCCGTATTCACAGGCCTTGGTTATTTGATCAAAGCCTTCCACTAACTCATGGGGTTGATCCTGATTCGTAAAATTCCTGACCTTAATCACCTGCTTCTGCAACTGCCGGGGGTTACGAGGTGTTTGTAGGATCCAGGATGATGTCGGAGTTGAATATTCAGTTACTAAACAACACGTTGAGGATTCAATGGACTATTCCAGTAGCTCTGAACCTGCTTTGAATATTTGAAGCCTTGAAGGCTTCAGCACGCGCTGCAGGATACGCCTCTAGGAAAATCCGGCTTCTTAATAACATTGAATCCAAGCCGCATTCGCTGTTCAACAAGGCTCCGTACGCGCGCTTTAAAGGTGCAAAAACACCCACATCTAGTGGCTGCAAAAGGTGTGAAGAATGCGGTGGCATGCAGAAAGGGATGATCTTATTTTCACTGCAGATTCGGTCAAATTCTGGAGTAAGATGGCTCCCGTGCCCATTCAGAAGAAGAATATAAGTTCCAACCCTGTGTGGATCCAGCTGGAATAAACAGCTTTTTAAGCCATTTAATCCCTA
>JAFEJD010001337.1:0-12286 GCA_018296065.1 Blastomyces percursus | reverse complement strand
TTGTGAGAAGAACAACATCATTCCCTTCTATCTCATGCCGCATACGAGTCACCTACTACAACCTCTGGATGTTGGTGTTTTTCAAGCTTTTAAGCATCATCATTCAGTGGCAGTTGAAGAAGCAACAAGACGCGGCTGTGAGAAGTTCACAAAGGTTGAATTTCTTCATGCTATCACCTCCATTCGAAAAGCAACATTCAAAGTCCATACGATCAAACATGGATGGATGGATGGATATTCAAGCTCTGAGAAATCGAATAGCTGCCAGTGAGTCCGTAGCTCAATATGCAATTCAAAATGCTGAGTTTATTATATCTATATACGTTCTAATGTATCTATACATACAAATGAATTGGAATTGGCGCTAAAAAAAGGGGGAACTTGAATTCCTTCCCAAACCCACCCACATTCTTTAAAACAGTTTGTCGGCGACAACCCTCAACGCCATGCCGGTACTACGGGTTGGGCAGGCCAGGCCTCGCCAAACAGAATAGAAACACGAAATATACATCCTAAAGCATGCGTTCTAAGTATGTGGTCGCAATTCCTGGAGCATGCCATCCTGCGATTCGACCCGCTCCTCCGACTCCTCCTGCTTATCATGCGCCCGTTTCGATTCCAGATCATCGATATACCAAAAGAGAAATATGCTCATAACGCCCACCATAAGCACCATGTCAAAGATATACAAGAACACCTCGTGGGAGATGAGATAGCCGCCGTTGCCCTGCAAGTACTCAACGACGCGAAAAATGCTGCGGACCAAGATGATGGTGCTAGACGCATAGAGGACGAAAATGTGCCGCTTCCACGGGATCACGCCTTGCGTCGCGGTCTGCGTCGGCGCGTTGGCCACCCGGTGGTGAAACAGCACGGTTGTGACCACGAAGAAGCCGAAGATGGCAATCTGCGTAAACAGGCCGGCCACGATGATCTTCTCTCCCAGCTCGAACAGCTTCAGACTCCGGCCGCCCTGGATGCCGCCGCCGGCAGCCTGGAGACTGAAGGAGAGCACGTCGCCCGTGACGAAGATCTTGGTGACCCATTGCACGGGGATGAGGGAGAGGTGTTCGGCGCGTAGGGTCCGGATGAGGCGGCCGAGGATCATGTAGATGGAGGCTGCGAATAGGGCGGGCGCAACGAGGATGAGAATGGCCTGGATGATGAAACCGCCGAGCGAGAACTTGTCATAATGGCCCCAGATTCTTCCGCAGTAGCCGATTGTTTCAACTTGAGGGGGATAAAAATTCATTGTTATTATTGTTACATATTTTCGCAGATAGTCTTTTTTTTTTTTTTTTTGTTTCAATGGCATTATCTCAGAGGGCAGGACTCACAGAGACCGCCGATGGTAAAGGCTGTGAAGTAGAAAGCCCGCGCACGCAGCAATCGCCAGGTATGAGCGGCTGTTAGAAAGGCGAAAACGACAACGCTGATGATGGCGGCGGGCAGCGATGGGACGTATCTGTAGAGCTCGAAGTCGAAATCCGGGCCCATGCGGTCATATCTCCCACTACCTACATCTGTACCTGCACCGCCCTGAGCGGCGTCGGCCATGTCCAGCTCGCTTTTCAGGTGTGCCAGGCGCTCCTGTAAAGATTTAGCCCGCAGGGCTTGATATTGATAAGAAGATTTAAAAAAGTAGGTTGTTTGATAGTGAGACTGAGAAACGAAGCTGTGCGCTTTTTGTGCTCAAGTTTGGTGGCAGACGGTGGAGATGGTGATTAAAAAAGGATCATGGAACGCCCAGATGTTCTCCATCTTGAGAGGCGAGCTTTTCTTTTCTTTTCTTTCTTTTCTTATTTAGACAAGCACCAAGAAATGAGATTATTATTATTACGAACGAACGCGCTTGGAGTCTTGGACATCCATGGGTGGAAGAAAAATTCCACCCAGTTACATGGACCAAGCCGGCAACGCCTGGAGCGGGATGGGAGGACAGGCCTCGTATAAACAGCGAGTGCGAGGAAATTGCGAGAGTCAGCACCGCCAGCTGCCACTGGAACCTGGAAGCCTGAATAATAATAATGATAATAAGTAGTGGGCTCGGATAGCCGACTCCAATACAAGACGAGACGATGGAGCGCGAGCCAGCCAAGGCCCTTGCTATGATTCTCTGAATCATAATAGATTCATAGGGATGAAGGATATTCGGTGGAGCTATCCACGGCGAGGAATCAAATCATCCAATGAATGCTTCTCTCCGGATGTCTAGCTGGATCTCCTCCGAGTAACTCCAGTGCATTGTGCAAGAAGCGCGACTCGCTTGGCTTCAGACCATGCTTCAGTGTTTCAGCTGCCAATTCTTCGCTTGGATGGATCTGTACAAAATAGATAATCCTTATCTCAGCCGTATCTCATTCGTAAGCGAGCAATCTTCATGTTGCAGGTGTATATCTATATTTGGGGATGGGTAGGGCAAGGGGGTCCTGGGCAGTAGGAATATGAGTTGCCATTGACCATTGCCACAAAGACGTTGTTGTTTGACGTTCTCGGATACTATTCAGACCAGACCGGTTATGTTATGTTGTATTCTGTATAAAAACGCGGCAGCGGCTAGCCAATGGGTGCCAAAAATAATTGTGTCGTTGCACAATCTAATTAGCCGGCTGGTTTAGCGTGGATTGCACAGCATAAATCTGAGTTTATACATGGTTGTGATTGAATTTACAGCTAAACACTGATAAATCATAAATAATCATTTTGCATTGGTTATTCAGTAGTGTATGAAATCATATGTGAAGCTCATATGTTCTGATATTCAATACTCTAAAAGCAGCAAAGAATTTGTCTGCTGCTTCCTCTAGTTTTGTATCACTACCAATCAATACAAGTATGAAGAATGTAGATATTTGATAGATCTCTAGCCCGAGAGAGCATTCTATGTATCATAAAGATCAAGAACATGGAGAAGATTAGATGACAACCAACTGTAGCAAATTCAGACTGCTGTTGCTCTCAGCGGACGTACGATGATTCATTATATAATCCGCAGCTACAAAACGAAAACGATATCCCAGCAAATTTCAAAAAGGGAGAAAGTGAACATGCAAAATCTATCGAAGGATATTTTTGCGGGTGGTAAGTAGCGGTAGCACATCGAGCTGGTAACCCGTACAATCGTAGCAATCCCCTATATTTAGTTCTATATATATATATTCTGGAATCAACCCAATCCCGACTTCATGACGCCTGGAGGGGGAACTATGGAAGCTTGACCAGGCCTGCTCGGCTGTGGCGTTACACCGCTAATAATACAGTAATCCCAGAGAAGGTGGCATCGATTGCGTAACTCTGTATAGTGCAGTCCTCCGTACAAAAGGGAGATGGTCTGTAGACCGGGGAGAAAGTGGGGTGTGATTGCCTTAATACAAAAGTAAAGGGGTTGTAAAGAATTCAACAATATATTGTCAGCCATGGCTAGCTCTCCTGTGTGATTTCCAACCCCTCTTCCTCCAGTGTTGACTGGGGATGATTGAGCTTTTTTGCGCCAGTAGCTGACATATATATACATACAGTACATTTGACGCCCGTTCATACCATACAAAACATATACCAGTTAAGCTAGTTCATCATCTTCTTTCACTACTCTTTACAATTCTTAAAAAAAAGAAAAGAAAAAAAAAAGAGAAAGAATCTATACACCAAATCTATCTACTGCCTCTTCTTATCCACTAATCTAAACCCCTCCCCCGCCTTCGCTCCAACAGTCTCCAAACTCTCCTCGATCCGCCCATACCGCGCAAACCAATAATCCCCCAAGTAATCTCCCCGGGGCAACCACGGCCTCCGATTCGCCGCCTTGGGCATCGCATTCTCCGCGCGCGCCACATACGTCGACGACAGACTCAGCAGCCGGCGGCCCTCCAGCGTCGACGCCTCCTTCGCATCCAGCCGCGGCACGGCAGCCACCAACCCTTGCTTCTCCATGTGTTTCAGCAGCCGCATGATGAAGTGCGCCGTGGCGTCCGCGCCGAGGGTCCAGGAGGCGTTGGCGTAGCCGATCACGAAGGACGCGTTGGGGATGTCTTGCACCATCACACCATTCCAGATGTACTTGTCTGGGATGTGGATGGGTTGTTTGCCGTCGACGGTTACGCGGGCGCCGCCGGCGATGAGCAGCTTGAGGCCTGTGGCTGTGACGATGATGTCGGCGTCGAGGTGTTCGCCCGAGTTCAACTGGATGCCTGTCGCGGTGACTTGTTTGATGGTGTCTGTTTTCACGTCGGCGCGGCCGGTGTGGAGGCATTTGAAGAAATCACCATCGGGGGAGACGCAGAGGCGCTGGTCCCACGGGTTGTAGTTCGGGAGGAAGTGGGGGTCGTGCGGGATGTGTTTGGGGAGCTGGGCGGAGACGGAGAGTCTGAGGATGCGCCGGGCGAGCCAGGGCATGGATTGGCAGAAGCTGTAGAAGAAGCGGGCGGTGAGGATCCAGATGACGCGCTGGATCCTGCGGTACAAGGGGCCGGGGAGGAGGTAGGAGAGGAGACTGCCGCGATTGGGCAGAGAGAGGATATAGCTCGGGCTACGTTGGAGCATGGTTGTGTGGGCGGCGCGTTTGGAGATGTTGGGAAGTAAGGTGATGGCAGTTGCGCCGCTGCCGATGATGACCACCTTCTTGCCAGTGTAGTCGAGGCTCTCGGGCCAGAATTGCGGGTGGATGGTTTGGCCCTTGAAGCTGCTCATGCCGGGGATGTCGGCGTCGAGCGGTTCCGTGTAGTTGTAGTAGCCCGTGCCGAAGACGACGAAGCGCGCTGTGTAGGTTTCTCTGGTCCCCCGACAATCGACCTGGAGAGTCCATCGATTGGCGGTGCTGGACCAGTCGGCAGCCAGCACCTTTTTGTGGAAGCGGATGTGCTTATCGATGCCGAATTTCTGCACTGTTTCGCGCATGTAGGTCCTCAGCGCCGGGCCTTCAGCGATGGGGTTGTTCTGGTTCCAGGGATTCCACGCAAAGCCAAATGTGAAGAGATCCGAGTCAGAGCGGATGCCGGGATATCTAAACAGATCCCAGGTGCCGCCAATGGCATTCCGGGTCTCAAGGATGGCATATTTGTAGCCCGGCAGCTCGCTCTGGAGGCGGTAGGCCGTGTTGATGCCCGAGATGCCCGCGCCGATGACGAGCACGTCAAAGGTCGAGGAAGCAGCGCCGCCAGCATCGGAGACATTTGAGATATGGCCGTTCATTCTGATTGGCGCTGCTTAGGCAGGCGAGTCAAAAAGGAGTTTAGATTGTTCCTTTTTAGTAGTTTGCAGTTCCTCTTGTATGTCCAGGCCGTAACTACGTCACAAAAAGGCATTTCATGAAGAATATCCCGTTTCGAAATGTACAGGATATCCAGATATGTATGTATGTATTCCCATCGGACCCCTCACATGTCTTTTCTGCTCTCGGACCTGCCCTCGGACCTGGTGTCCCTCACTTAGGGGGCGGCGGCGAGTGATGTGAGCCATCCGTCAGTTATTTACTCTTTGATGGGGTAAACGGCGCCCGCTAACGGCCGCCGAGGAACTCAACAAAGAGCAGATCATCCGACAGGAGTGATAAGAAACTCAATCAGCAATAATAAGGATGAAGAAGAGAATCAACAATTCAACCGAGCTTCAAAAAGGAATAATCCAATCGTCATATCGTCCTGGCCGGACGAGGCTGGCATTTGAACCTTCGCAGATTCGGTCGGAGTTTTTTTCTTTTTTTTTTTTGATTTAGCCGTCGGTGTGGGAAAAAAAAATAGGATTGCCCGCGGCCCATGTGAATTCTTTTTATTGTTTAGTAGTTAACTTATGCTTGCGGATTGGAGGGCATGGGGGCCTGCGGCGGAGACAGACCAGACCATGAGGGAGTATCGAGAAGATAGATGCGAGAGAAGTTGAGACGAAACCTTTGCCCTGTCTGTCTTGTCTTATCCGTTCCTCTGTTGTTTTTCTGAAGAGGCATTGGTAAACAAATATACTGTACAGAGAATATACTACCTGTGCAGATATAACATATAACAGCACACGCGAACAGCGCGACTATTATAGAGACGGCAAAAATGACGGCAGTGATAACGATCAAAAAGCTGACTCTGGCGCAAAAGCTGGACATGATTCCCGGCCTGTGGTCCATCGTGCTGGCTGCTCTCTACGCGCTGCTCACCGGTCTCTGGCGCAGCGAGAAGCAGCCCAAGACACTGACTTTGCACGTTGGATATGCCATCCTTCGAAAGGCCACGGCCAGGCTGTCGCCGCTGCAACTGCAGTGAGTACTGATCTGACAAAGAAACTGACGAAGAAGAAGATCTTTCAAGTAACATGCGCTGACTGTCCAAAATTTACAGACTTGTTATGCCGCCTACCAACAAAATCTACGAGTTATATGCCAAAAAGGCCAACAAGCCAGTGCAGTCCGTCGAGCTGCCCCACGGCGTCCACGGCCACTGGGTCGGGGACAAGAACGCAGAGAACGTGTTGATCTGGTACCACGGTGCGTGAAGAAGGTCGCGATTTGCTCTCTCACAGCCCATGGTATAACGCAGCAAAACTCACTCGCACCGTTTCTCTCACTCTTTAATAGGCGGCGGTTTCGCCCTCCCAGCCAACATGGGCTACTTCCGCTTCTTCTCCCGCACCATCGCAGACATGCACCGGGCCGGGAAATCCCTCGCTGTCTTCTGCCCGACATACACCCTGACCCCGCACGCCGTCTACCCAACTCAGCTCCGCCAGGCCGTCGAGTGCCTCCGCTACATCCTCGACACGACCGGCCGTAAGCCCGCAAATGTGTTTCTGGGCGGCGATTCCGCGGGCGGGAACCTCGTTGGCGCCGTCCTGTCGCATGTAGCCCACCCGCACAGCAAGATTGACGCGGTGTCGCTGAGCGGCAATTTGGGAGGCGCCGTGCTGGTGTCCCCCTGGACGTCTCTGGATACAGAGTACCCGCCCGAGATGATTATTGATCCGCAGGGTGATCTGATCACGCAGGCGGTGGGCGGGCCGTGGGGCGGCTCGTACATTGGGACGACGAAACGGGATTACTATACGGATCTCTCCATGGCGCCGACCGAGTGGTATAAGGATTTCAAGGTCAATTCGGTATTGATTCTTGGTGGGGAGCATGAGATTCTACTGCCTGCCATTGAAAATTTGGCCGCGAAGTTCGAGGTACGTGGATAAAAGTTACATTCAATTATAATACATTCAAAACGGTGTGACACAAACCGCTGCCAACACTAAAAAACCTGTAGGATGGATTTTCGAACGTCGAGTTTTTCGTCGGCAAGCGGGAGTGCCATGTAGCCTTAATATTCAACCTTTATCTGGGAGACAGGACGGAGACGGAGACGGGGAAGCGGATGAAGACGTGGCTACGAGAACTTCTGAACTAATTAGTTCATAGCTTTGTGTGAACGAATTTTATATATATATATATAGTGTCTATCCTTCTTTATTCTCTATACAAGGCATATTCATATTAGTATTTACTCCCCTCTCCTATTGCAGCTTCACGTTCATATCTCTTAGAGCCTTCAACTGCATCGAGCCGATTCCCCTTGCACGCTCCTGCAACCACATAGGGAACGCTCTCAGCAATCTGAGCCCGGACCGCCACGCCGGAAGCACAACCTGCCCGCTGCGCTGTGACAGAACTTGCTTAACGACCGCCTTGGAGACCACGTCCACCGTCATCGTCCGCATATTAAACACAGCACCCGGTTTTATCAGCTGTTGGATCATCGGCGTCGTCACCCACAGCGGGTGGATAATGCTCGTCCGCACTTTCTTCGCCTTATACCACATCCTCAACTCCTGCGTCAGCGACTCGTGGAACGCGAGCGCACTCGCCTTGGAGCCGGCGTAGTCGGCCATCTCACCCAGCGCGACGAACGACGCCATGCTGGCGATGGTGATGACGTGCCCGTGGTTCTCGCGGATCATGGCAGGCAGGAACTCGCGCACCATCCAGAAGTGCGAGACGGTGTTGACCTGGAAGGTGCGCTGGATGCGCTCCTCGGGCTCGTCGAGGATGGTGCCCTCGTAGCCGACGCCGGCGTTGTTGATGAGCACGGTTGGGTCGCCGTGGGCGGCGCGGATGGCGCTGCCGACGGCTTTGATGTTGGCGGTTGAGGTGACGTCGGCTGCGTAGAAGAAGACGCTGGGGGCTGTTCTTGATCAGCAAACTACGTTCATATATACATATTTCCTTTTCAATCAGATCTTGGGACGGAACATACGCAGCTTAAAGTCCGGCTCATTCAAGTCCATAATGACAACCCGGACTCCCCTCTGCGCCAGGTCGAGCACAATCTGCTTGCCGATGCCGCTACACCCGCCCGTCACGAGCACCAGTTCGCGTTTGTTGTCCCATGGCCGCTGGCTCTGCCAATTGTTCAGGGCCTGGCTGGAGAGGGTGCGGCTGATGGTGCGGAGGAAGCCGAGCGCGAGGGCGGCGATGAGGGCCTTTGTGAGGAGTGGGGAGGAGTTGAGATAGGAGAGGAGCGGGTCGAAGGTTGTCCCGATATAGGGGCGGAGGAGGTCTAGGGGTTGTTGGAGGGCGGACATGTTTTTTATAGACTTTTTATTATTATTCTTTATACTTTATATTTTTATTAACAAGATTTCTGTTCCTGGTGGCTGGCTCCGATGCTCAGTTTCTCAATGTGTATGTATATATCACAGTAGTCTGTTGTAGCTTTATTATTTATTAGATGTTTTATATCATGTCACATCTTGTGTTCACCTGCCTGTCCCTTTCCATGTGTATATGGCTTTTAATCTATTTTGTTTTTCTATATTGTCCGCTCTCCCGCTGTCATCCCATCCACACATCGCCGTGGGCCTCGGAGCTTTTCATCTGGCTTATTCTGTCACATGGACCCGGGGTAAAAGTTGGGGTTTTGAAGTCCGCGCTGTGGGTCTGTCTGTGGGGTAAAGGGGATTGGGGCAATTCTTCATTCTTCGCCCGCTGTTGGGGGAAAAAAAGGAGAAGAAGCGTAGACCCCTTTGCCCCGGCCCCACGGCCGGCGGCCGACTAACCTAACCTTATCCTGCGCGTTGAGTCGTCGTTGGGAGTTGTGTTTTGTGTCTGTGCGATTTTTCTTCGGCGATATTATTTCCGTATCTCTCGCCGTGGGTTGAGAACCAGCAAGCATGTGCGCACCGTTTATTTAGTTACTTATGAGTTATTTACCCCCGCCGCCGCCCGCAACCTCGGCTACAACGTGCGCGAGAGGATTGAGGAATTTGAAAACTAAGAAAATAAAATTGGAAAAAGAATGAGAAAGAAGGGAAAAATAAAAAAATAAATAAATAAATAAAACATGAAGATGAATGTGCTGAGGCTGCTGTTGCCATACGTCATGTCTCGACCAGGCGGCTGTTACAGACAAACGGATAGATATAATTAAGGGGAGATAAATAAAATCGCATGGAGATGGAAAAACAGCCAACACATTATTGTATTTCCAGGCATTGACTCTTGACTTTTATTTATTTACTTATCCCTTGCTGAGATCGAGCTATCCATTGTCTTGACCACTCTATTACTATTCCATGCGGCCATGTCTCTCCCCATCGTTGGCGGGATAAGCGTCCTGGAGAGCTACGTTCTCCAGCGAACCGTGTTCCCCGAATCGGCCTTCTCCGGCCTCTGCCTGCGTGTTCTAGCAGTCAATATCGTGTTGAAGCTGCTGTATCACGTCGTCATATGGCCGAGATTCCTGAGCCCGTTGAGGCATCTGCCGGTGGTGAAGGTGTGTGTTCCCATCCCTATGCTGCTCTTCTGCCCCTATTCGAAAACTCAGGGGAAGTATATATACAATACAAACCACATGGATTCAATGATGAGCCCCTTTAAATGAATGAATACATTAAAAATATAAAAAATATGTATTAACAACATTACAGGGCAGACTCAACATGGCCAAAGTCGTCTTTGACGAACCCCGTGGCAAATCCCCCCTGGAATGGATGAAAACCATCCCCAACGACGGCCTGCTCTACTTTCGCGACAGCATCGGCTACAACTGCCTGCTGCTCACCAATCACGCCGCCCTGCTCGATGTCATGAGCACAAACACCTACGACTTCGAGAAGCCCGGCAAAGTGCGCGCGTTCCTCGCCCGCGTCATCGGCTACGGCTTGATTTTGTCTGAGGGCGCCGCTCACAAGAAGCAGCGCAAGGCCATCAATCCTGCGTTTAACATTAAGAATATCCGCGCCCTGTATACGCTTATGTGGCAGAAGACGGGCTTGTTTCTGGAGGAGCTGGAGAAGGATCTCAAGGCGCATCCGTGGAACGGGGTAGATGGCGCGCAGGGGATGGGAAAGCTTGAGATGGGCGAGTGGGCGAGGTGAGTTGAGTTAGAATAGAACTCGCATGGTTCATTTATAGTTTCTATATTTGAAAACTGTTTTCTGACCTAGTTACTGTTAGCCGGCTCACACTCGATATAATCGGCCCCGCTGCCATGGGCCGCGATTTCCGCTCAATGCAGTCATCCGAGCACGCCGTGGCAGATGCCTTCTTGTCCATCCTGGAACCCACTAAGGAGAAGATAGCCTTCCTGAGCGTCAATTTCCTCTTCCCGCAATGGTTTACCCGGAGACTGCCCTGGGCCATTAATGAGGTCATTACCGAGAAAACGGATTTCCTGCGCAGCCTCTGTCTGGATATTGTGCGGGAGAAGAAAGCGGCTCTCCTCACCAGCAAGGCCACCGCTAAGGAACTTGAGACGGATATCCTGGGCACGATGATGGTCGGAGGAGACTTTAAGGATGATGAGCTTGTTGACCAGATGCTCACTTTCCTTGCAGCAGGGGTAAATTCTCCCCCCCCCTTCTCTCTCGTTCCCTTTTTCCTCCCTATCCAACCCACATCTCTAACACACGCATCAATTAGCATGAAACAACCGCCAGCGCCCTCACCTGGGCCTGCTACCTCCTCACAAAGCACCCAGACGTCCAAACCCGCCTGCGCGCCGAAATCCGCGCCCGCATCCCCAGCGGCAACAGCCCCATCACCTACGCCGACCTCGAATCCATCCCCCTCCTCAACGGCGTCTGCCAGGAAGTCCTCCGCCTCTACCCCACCGTGCCGATGACCGTGCGTGAGTCTATCCGCGACACCACCATCGTCGGCAAGCATGTGCCCAAGGGCACGCGCATCCTCATCTGCCCCTATGCCATCAACCGCAGCCCGACCTTCTGGGGCGAGACGGGCGAGCAGTTCCTCCCGCAGCGCTGGATCGATGTCAAGCCCGACGGGACGGAGAGTGTCAACCATCACGGCGGGGCGGCGACGAATTTCGCCCAAATCACGTTCCTGCATGGGCAGCGGAGTTGTATTGGGAAGGACTTTGCGCGGGCGGAGCTGCGGTGTGCGCTTGCCGGGGTGGTGGGGAGGTTTCGGTTTGAGATGCAGGATCCCAAGCAGCGGATTCGGATTGCGGGGGCGGTGACGACGAAGCCGGTTGAGGGGATGCATTTGAAGATGGAGAGGGTGGAGGGGTGGTAAGGTTTTGTGATATATGCTTTTGATACCCACGAAGTTTTGATTGAGCGGGGTCTGTATGTATGAAGATATTTATACTTCCCGAATTGGCTGTATGTTTTGAAATTACAAATGTTTTTGCGATAATAATAATATTTGTATGTATATATTTCTGGTAATACCAATTACATATTAATCAGATGAATGCGGATGTATTTGAATTGTCTTTTTTTCTATCCCTATATATGTACAGTTTAGGGAACTCAGTTATCCTACTTTTAGGGCAACGTAAATAGCTTGCCAATTATTTAGGCCCAAAAATGAAAGGTACGCCGAGTGTCAAAACCTCAATTGCTCTCATTATTAGATAAACTGCATTCTCGGCCCGAGTTCCCTAAGTTAACTAATGTTCTTAAATACGTTCTCCGCTAAAGTTGCATCCGATGGGCGGAATTGCCCACTTATTTTTGTCGCAGGCCCATTAGCACAGGAGTTGATCGGCGTCATAAAAAAGAAACGATGCCAGGCTAGAGAGTTCTGTGGCGTGATGTTCTGCATATCGCGCCCTGCACCGTCCTATCAAGTAGTCAACCGTTGGGATAAGTTATTGTCTCCATGTGCAAAAACTGGAGGCCACAGCCGAGGTGAGATAGCTTTAAATATCGCGGATATTAAGTATTATAACCTCCTCGTAGCATGAAGTTGAGGAAGAAATGAAAACATAACTACATCCATGCAACTTCCAAAAATCCAATACCCCACGCCCAATAATAAATAAATGAATAACTAGTTGATAAACAATATCCAGAACAATGC
>JAFEJD010001333.1:0-10952 GCA_018296065.1 Blastomyces percursus | reverse complement strand
CTCACGGGCCGAAGATCTTCCGGTTAAACAATGACACAGAAACAAGGAAAGGGACAAATCAGCAGCCTTGCATTAGGTCAATACACGGAGGTGGTTGATGGCCACACCTGGACGAAATATGCCCACATAGACTCAGTCGGTATCATGTTTATTGGATAGATGGCGTAGCCGGACACGAAAAGATGTTTAACTTGTCGCGGAATCTTTCTCAGTACGGTATGTTTGATAGATTTTGTCGAGCATTCCACAAAGCAACAAGCAGCGATAATAATTGGGCCTATTGGACGGCTCTCACCTGGGCACCTGGGCACCTACCTAGGTAGTATTGTCATGCTTGGATTTAATATGTTACACTGTTTGCCAGGGTTGTGCTCATGGATGCATTTTCCTTCTGAGAGCGGCATATTGGAAACGGTCAGTTAGGAATTTTTTTCGAGTATTTTCTGTTCACAATTAACTAGTTATGCATGCGAACCGGCGATCTCCAGAGCATCCGTCAGGCATAAACTCTGAGCCGCAGATCTCGATGTTTCAGGGCTGGTGCCATCCATGAAATCTAAGACGCAGGACAGTCAGTCCTTTGTTTTTCTGGCTGGTGGTGTTTGCTGCAAGCCATGTCCATTCTTTAAGAACATTTTCCATGGTTCCATGGGATCTGGGTAACCTTAATGGAACGTCCTCCATGAAAAGATCATGCCACGACTTCGATATTTTTGAAATATGAGCTATTCTCCGCATGATAAACATGATAGAAAACATCCTAGCTACCCACGGTAGAGATTGCTACCGGAGACTACTCGACAAAGTCGACAAACCCTCAAACAACGCGATGAATCAAGTGAAACGCGAAGTGATTTCTTACCACTAATGACGAGGGAAACATGAATCAAATGAGGAATTTTGAGGCTTGCAACAGGTAATACCAATTGCTCAGCTCAAATTCCCCAGTTCCCACGATACTTACGGAATAACGACAGCGCTAGATTATTCATAACTACCCAAGGAAGCGGAAGGGTCAGAAAACGAAATCACATCAAGGCTTTCATTTCAATCAATCCCTCTCTAACTTTGACCAATTGGCACCCAAAATTGAAATTTCATGGGGGACTGGAATTTGGGCTTCTTGAGCTTCCGGGTGTTCAAAATTCAAATAAATATGCTGGTTTCTTATGGTAAGCTTTATTACATAGTAGTCAAAGGCCCCAGCGGCACCTAAGAGCTTGCTTGGCCACTGACGGAGGAAACTGACAAGCTGGATTTATAGCGGGATGAAAACTTGGCATCATGGTCATGTGGTGGTGATCTCTCCTTGAGCACTCAACAACTGCAGAATTTGATTTCTGCTCTACAGTGCTCAAGCTGCCATCTGAGCCCTCCTGTTCAAGGCTGGCTGACATGTTGAATCACCAGGTCGCTCTATACCCATCCCACCAGCGGCCCCTCCAACCTCCCTCCCCACAATTATTTGGTCCACTGGGTCCACGGGAAGATTTTAGTCTTGACAGCGCTCACGAAAAAACAGTATGGGCACGGACGGAGAAATGACGACTGCCAACCACAACGAGCCAATCTTGGGTAGCAAGAGGTGAATATGGAGTTCGGTTTTTCTCGCTCCCTGGCATCCCTCTGTGTTATTGGAAGACTAAAAAGTGACGGCAGGGAGTCCTTGCCTAGCGTAATCCGAGAGAGCACCATCGCCACGTTCGGGGAACAACCTCCAAATTGTCGCCCACTGGCCAACATAGCCATGTTACGGGCACGATTGATGGCCGGGCAGCGAGGGCTATCTGGGTGGCATCCCTCTCTCCCCCCCGATCTCCACCCCCCCAGCATCTCCTCGTTACCCGCGTCAACTATTTCTAGAAACTTTCCACATGAGGTTCATTATGGTTTGCATTGGCCAAATTCTGGAGGGCCAGAGCCTGCTAAAACATTTGTCGGAATTCCCTTCAAATTGGCCCAGAAAATGTACCAGCTCTGAAACCCGGCAGCCTGTAGGCGCTGCCGTTCGATCTCCCATTTACGAACTAGCAGCCTCGACGTAGCCTACCTGCTCATGGGGAACCCCGAGACCGCTATCTTCGACCTTTGTCGATAACCCCAGCCGTCCCCAGGAATCCCAAAGTTGGGGAAACTGGACTAAACAAATCCGTTACCAGTGTGCTGGGATGCCATGGGGTGGAATACCTTCTTGTAGGCTGCTCGGGGCTTCATGGCGAGACGCTTGCTGTCCCAACCCGAAAAGCTGATGTCTGGCAGCTGAGGTGCATACGTAGCAGAACTCTTGGGATTTCTTCAAACACAGTAACCCTACGTCCTCTGAAGCTTAATTCCTCCGCCTGGCGTCTGCTCTAAATGAGAAAATCACTCCTCTCAGCGCCCGATTATGGGTTAAGGTTGCTTTTGGCACACATTTCAATTCCCAAGTGCGTGGCTGGCAACTACTTATTAGCGGCCTGGATCCCAACCCCTCAACCTCTTCTTCGGATTTTTGCTGTGATATTTTTTTTCCTTTTCTGACAAGTACCACTCCCCGTTTTTTCCCACATTGGAAAATTCAGCTGGCTGCTTAGCCGGGCGCGTTCTTTTCCTTGTCGTTTATTTTTCTCTAGTATTTTTACATTCTAGACCAACTTCTTCGTTTGGTAAAAAGAAAATCCACGTTTTTTAGTAAACTGTCTCTCAATACCCTGTTGGATGGCTGCCTCCGACCCTGAAAGTGGGAAAACCCGGTCTTCGAGCCAACTCCCCGAAGTCGATGACCAGGTAAGGGAACACGCGCGCACCTTTATACCCCCAGCCAAAATTATTTCATACAACTCTTGAGTATATTAATATTTTTTTTTTTTTTTTAAAAAAAAAAAGATTTCCGAAGGACCTAATAAACATGGAGAAAACGGGTGAGCCATCCGGTCGTGACTTTTGGTGGGTATGCACGGCGGAGAATTGGACAATGATAGATGTGTGTACTCTAGATCCATTTCCAGCAACGCAGAAAAGTATCTCGGGCGAATCGAGAACAACAGACGATACCATCTGTATCGAGAAGGCTGTAAGTATGAAATATTTCTTTGAATACACATATTTCTCATCTTGACCTTCGTATCTCAGGAAGCTTATTGCTTTACAAAAATTATCATGGACAACTGAGGAGCTGATAAAAATTAAACGTACCAAGCCTATCTCTTACCGAACGACGAGAAAGAGAACGAGCGACTAGATATTCACCACGCGCTGGTTATGACTATTATGGATAATAAACTATTTCTCGCGCCTATCAAAAACCCAAAAAGAGCTATTGATCTCTGCACTGGGTCCGGCATCTGGGCAGTGGAATTCGGTATATTCCCTCCCCCAAAACTCTCAGAGGAACTTTTAGCTAGTCATCTGAATGCTGACATACTGTTCCAAAAGCTGATATGTTTCCTGGATGCGGAGTATGTACTGAAATCTGATAGAGCTTGGTGATGACAATTGGAAGCTGACACCCTTCGACGTCTAGGTGATTGGAAATGACCTCTCACCAACCCAGCCTTCATTGTCAGTTCTACCCACTCTCTATCCAGATGGGAAACGTATTGAGTTATGCTTCATTTGAACTTACTCCAGAGTATAGAGTGCCACCAAACTTACAATTCATCGTTGATGATGTCGAATCGGATTGGCTGTACGAGGATACTCCGTTTGACTTCATTCATGCTCGTTACCTCGCCGAGGCAATCCGAGATATGCCCCGTTTACTGAGACAGGCTTACAAGTATGCTTGAAATTTTTCGATTTTTTGCTCCCTGATCAAAGAACAAAGCAGCCGCTTCAATCATCAGGTCATCAAAATAACTTTTATATACACATAACTAATTCTTCGCGCGCATTTTTTGCCAGCTGTACCAAACCTGGAGGGTGGGTCGAATTCCATGATTGGGATACGCACCCTTACTCAACCGACGGGTCTTTAAAAGGCACCGATTTAGAGCATTATTATGAAGTGGTCCTTGCTGCATTTATCAAGCAAGGATATTACACCCAGCCCGGAAAACATCTTGAAAAGTGGTTTACAGATGCTGGCTTTGTAAATATTCATGTCAAAAAATATCGAGTTCCTTTGGGGACCTGGGCAAAGGGGGAGAAAAACGTACGTATCTAATACTCCATTTAGGCTGAGAAAAGAGAAGCCCAGCAACGAACAATATAGAGAAATCGGAAAGCATGGATATGACACACGATGTTTGGCGAATGCTCTCCTCTCGCCTCGTCCTTCCTTGGCTTCCCCTCTTCAAGGGTGTTCCGCTGCTAACGGGATATCATAATCCCTTACAGAAACTAATGGGCGCGTATAATCTTTTGCAATTCGACGAGGCAATCGAAGGTGGTGCTATGGCGGTGATGACACGATATGAAGGATGGGCGCCCCAGGAAGTTCAAATACTCACATCGAAGGCACGCAGTGATTCTAGGAGGTCTGATGTCCATGTTCTGTTCAATATGTATGTTCAGTTTCAGTTCCTTGAACCGTATATCCTTTTCTTCTTACTTCCCCTCTACAGCACTCTGCTTCATTCCCCGTCTCCCTTCTCCTGAAAAACCATAGCCCCTCGAATCCGTCTCTCCCCTCTCTCCCGTTGCTCCCCCAGCCTTTCCAAAACCGATGTGTTTGATATCCATTGTTTCTCTATTGCGATGCAGTCTCTAAGGAATCGCAAATATTGACTAATTATCCCCGGTTTGTAGGTATGCAGTGTGGGGTCAGAAGCCCGAGAGCTAACAATCTACCCTTCATAATTGAAAGTCTTTCCAAATTACAAGCTCAAGGGAAAAGAATGGAATGGTTAGTGCGAGCGTGCTCAAAATTTTACGTTCTCAGAATGGAGGGGGAAGGGTACGTAATGAAACGAAGACTATATATATCCTAGAGGTTTAAATTTATTTGATGTGGGGGTTTTATTATTATTATGAATGTGACTCGCTCTCTAACTAGCATTTTCGTTTTGGATCTCTTTCTGTATCAATCATGTTTACTCCCCCTTTTTATTATTATTCGGCCAACTCCTATAAGGAAGAAGGATAGAGGCAAGGGGACAAGAAAGTATACCGGTTTCATGTTTGATTCTGGACACTTACCGATTACTCTCTTCAAGACTTGGTTTGAAATATAACTATACACTATACCATCTCATTGATAGAGGTATGAAGCCGGAGGGTCTGACACCCATCCCGTCAACCATGATATATTTCCCACCGTGGAAACCTAGAGCGGTTAGGGCTAACTTTGTTCCCCGCCAAGGAAGTGAGAGTTCCCTTAAGAAGCTGAAATTTGCAGCCCTGTGCAGACAGTTTCCATCGGAGATTTACAAAGGGACACCAGGCTTTTTTTTTTTTCCCTACATCAAACGGGTCGGTAGGGTCAGGTCAACACACAAGGGCGAATCTTAACAGGAATTGGTCTTGGTCTACGGACGTCACAAAGTGTGAAGAATCTAAAGATTCCCATTGAAAGGCCAACCACGGATATAACCACGGCCCGAAAAATATCAACGATGAAGTGATCCGGACAGACTCGTCACAGCGTTGCACCCGCAAAAGGAAAAGAGACGCGAGATGACGGAGAGAGGATCTGGTTCCCCACCTCCGGGTCTTCCATTGGCTACTTGTCTCCCCTGCTACCCCTGCTAGCTCGGAACGTGCACGCCGCCTTTTTCTCGGGATTTGGAATTCTTTTGTGCGCAAAACCTTCACCTCCCCGGAACCCAGGCCATCTTCTCCCCGGCGTCGATCACCCGTCCGTCCCGAGGTTCCACGATCCATCCAATCAGCCCCCACTACCTTGGTTGTGAGTGTGTCGTTGCCCAGTAGTCCTGCTTCCTCTTAACTACCCCCATCATTATTATTTATTATTTGAACATCCCTCCTAGCCACGCTCGAATACTTCGCATCTGCGGCTGAGCGGTGGTATATAGCGGTTTGTGCTCCTCGTGGGGATCGTGAGTGTCCTCATAATCGACGTGGACGAATGCGCGTTCGACAGACGCCAGCCCTTCCAGCTTGCGCTGTAACGCCTGGCTCACATCATGCGAAACTTTCAGAGGGGTGTCTTCGTCCATTACAACGTCCATCTCTACGCAGAATTTTTCCCCGGAATGGTAGGCTCGACACTATGCAGTCGGTGTTTTAGTGGCGCGAACGAGAGCCGCGGATGGATGAGACAGGTGTGATTACGGGGTGCTTTCTCTTACAGTGTCTACTTTTTGAATCCTCCAGTCATGTGTTAAGCCAACGTAAATGCATTTATTTATGAACTCGCGTGGTGCAGTTTTGCCAACCAGCAACCAGACGTTGTCGAACGCCGTTGCGACCCAGGAGAAGAGGATGAGGAGCGCAATGCAGATGGCGCCGATAGGATCCAGATACCATACGAATCTATCGCCCACAATGGACATGATGAGGCCGAACATGTTCACGGCAAGATCATTGCGGTGGTCGATGAAGAAGATGTGAGCCGCTGGGTAGCGGCGGAGCCAGAAACAGTAACAGAACAGACCGAATTTCGCAAAGATAGCCACTCCAACAAAGATGAGTGGGATTAGCTTTAGTTCCTCGCCCTCATGCCCCGGGCCGCCGGCGAGGCTCCGGATCGATTCGATAATAAGCTGCACCGCGACGGTGGTCATCAGGGCGCAGAAAAGAATGATTCCCACCGTTTCGATCCTGTGCCGTCCCACGGGATATTTGTGAGGTTTAGGTCTGGCGGCCATACGCGAGGTGATGAGCATGACCACAGATGAGACAAGATCCATGAACGCATCTGCCGCAGTTGCGAATAAGGCCAGCGATCCCGTGGATATAGCAGCAAACGTTTGGATGATGAAAAGGCATAGATTGACGGCGAAGCTTCCACTCACGGCCCATTTTACCTTACCGCCGTTCTTTTCAAAGTCGAGGCGAGCCAATCGCTCCTCATCGCTGCTCTGGAGGAGCTGGTCGATGAGAGCGTTCTGGCGGGCGTAGAATTTATGTATTTTCCTATGGTTCCCGGAGGGATAGTCCGTCTTGATGGAATCGCGAGTAAGCTCGGTTCGTTTGTGTCGATGGAGGGAGAGAGGGTCGCTGGGGTTGTTGTGGGCTTGCGATATTCCTTTCGAACAAGGCATAAAGCTAGTTTGTGGGACGCATTCGACGATCACGTCGTGATTATCGAGTGTTATTCCTGGAGACCTTGGAGCCTGAGTAGTTGAGGCAGGATGAGAAGAAGTATCAAGTGTCTCCTGTATTGGAGTCTGCTCTACATCGCTGTTCTTTGGATCTGCCATTTGGAAACGGCGAAACTGTAAGAGAACGAACTGGTGGATGCAAGTTGAAGAAAGATGTCTCAAAAGTGAGGGCAACCGTGCTGATTGATGCAAAATATATTTCAATTTAAAAAACATTAACATATCGCCAAAGATGCTAAGACCCATTGTGTTGTTGACCAAGCATGAATGTTGAGATATATATTCCGTATAGACATGGGCACCAAACCGTTCGTCTCCGTGAGGCAGTGTGCATCTTGTTCTGAAATCAGGGGGAGATAACATGGCAATGATGGCACATCTTGAAACCCGGTTTGCCAGAACGATGTGTAAAGGAGTACACTAGTTTTTCATCTTTTGGCGTCGCAAGGGCGGTGAGATTTATCCGCTACGACCAATCAGATCACCAGATATTATTATACTTGGCGGTTAAAAAGGGTTGGTTTATTTAAGTTTTTTCTTTGACGCCGCTAACGGCTTGGCATTATACCTTACCGCAAACTGATGTCATTACTCCTCAAAGCGGTGTTTTAACACAGCCCACGGCCCTTCACTCTCTAACCTCCTTGACAAGATGGGCAGTTGTTTGTCGAACAGACATGCCTCTCTGGCGTGTTGCATTGCTTTTCCCACCCAGTTCTGGCGAAGAGAATGAGACAGGAGGTGAAGCACCTGGCAACTCTAAGATATCGCTCGTCTTCGGAGCATCTCCATCGTCGGTGTATCGTTTCACTTAGCGGCTGCGACTGTATCTGGGAGTAGGTATGGAGGCGATTACCTTCTAGCTAGATTTTCGCACTTTTTTCCCACAAGGCAAGTCGAGCCGTGGACAATCTTGACGCGCGGATTGTTTTCCATTTTCTCGAACCCCATCCCTACTTTTCAAGTTTTGGCTTTTCTGGCTGAAACTATTATATATATATATATACATATATATATTAAAAAAAAATCATTTCTTTCTTGTCTTCAGCCCCCAAAAATGATTTAGCTGAATGCGATGCGCATTTATAAATCTTATATCCCAAGGTTCTCCTGGCAGCTCTTGTGATCTGAGCACCCATGCCTAGTTGATAAACTGCTTCAGGATTGCAAATACTGCCCCTGTCTCGGCCATTGCTAGCTAGTTTCTGCAGTATAGCCGTTTGATGTCCCAATGGTCCAAGTATTCCCCCCGTTTTGTTCGTAACAACTCGTCGTCGATCCGGAGTCATCCAACCAGGGCCTCCTCAGCTTCCACGTTAGCCGAGTTGATCCACAGATCCTAATGTTTATCTACCCCATCGCATATCGATGTTTGTTGTCAAGCATTGCAATATCTCTGATTTCATTTCCTTTCAACATGGTTTGATATCTGCTTGCCTCTTCTTTCCTGGGCATTGCTGGTCAATGCTATTAGTTAGTCCCTTTTGTTTACCCTTTGTTTCCCGCTGACTGCAGGGCAGTCATATCTATCTTGCTTTTCTTTCTTACATTTTTCATTTGTTATACTTGAACGATCCTTCTTTTTTTCGCGGTTTCTTTCGCCTGGGTGCGCCATTTGTGAAGACAAGATGGAAGCAACCGAACGCCCAAAGTGCGGCTCTGGCAAAGCAGCGGAGGAATATGATCTGCCGCTTCATGTCGCTGCGCTCTGTACGTGCATATGCCTTCTACTATACGTATTAGCTGTGTAAGGTACAGGCTTTCTAACATGTCCCAGTCCTTGTGCTCATTGTTAGCACGCTCTGTAAGATCCTTATTCCACGGTTACTTGTTGGAGAAATACAACAGATAAAATCTTACTTACTTTTTGCTCAGCATGCGGTTTCCCTGTTGCTGCGACGAAGATCCCATCCATGAAAATCCCGCCAAACGCATTCTTCTTTTGCAAACATTTTGGAACCGGTGTCCTTATTGCAACTGCCTGTGTTCATGTAAATTATTCGCCGTTAAAGTGATGTCGGTTTTGATGTGTGGATGCTGGGATTGCTAACATGAAGACCAGTTACTACCAACTGCATTCGCATCTTTAAACGACCCGTGCCTGCCGCCTTTATTCACAGAACAGTATCCTGCTATGCCTGGTGTCATTATGCTGGCAGCTCTGCTTTCTCTTTTTGGTGTTGAGTTATGGATGAACACGAAAATAGGTGGTCATAGCCATGGTGGCGCAACGGGCCAGGATCTCCTCCACGGTGGCCATGGGCATGGTGGTGGTAATAGTAACCGTGAAAAGATTTCGTGGCCTAAGGAAAACAAGGTCATGAGCAAAACGTTGGACGATGATTGGGACGATAGAAAAACGTTATATAAGTCTCGGTTTGTTCCAGCACACTTCCAATCGCCAGTTGGGACAATAGCTAATCTGCAATATCATTCTTTTTCGTTTTCTTTTCCCACAGCGAATTTACATCTCCCAGAGATTTTGACCGATCATACGTACATTCCCAATCGGAAATGCCAGCCTGGTTCATCGCCTTTTACGAACAGTATATCCGTGAGCGCGAGAGGACCCATGCGATGCTTCGGAGCCACGTTATGCAGGGACCCGAGCGGAAGAAGATAGAAAACAACACGTCTCAAGCAAGCGACCTAGAGCACGGTGTTGACCCAGCCATCTACAAAAAGATGTCTCTCAACATCACGATTCTCGAAGGTGGGATTTTGTTCCATTCGGTATTCGTTGGCATGACCGTCTCAATCGAATCGGATGGTTTCCTTGTCCTCCTCATTGCCATTCTCTTCCACCAGGCGTTCGAAGGCTTGGGCCTAGGTTCCCGGATTGCCCAAGTACCGTATCCAAAGAAATCTTTCCGCCCGTGGGTTTTGACGATTGCTTTCGGTACCACTGCTCCGATTGGGCAGGCCATTGGACTCATTGCCCGTACAAGCTATGATCCTGCGAGCGCGTTCGCCTTAATCATAGTTGGAATTTTCAATGCTATGTAGGTTTTTTGTTAGCTCCATGCGAGATTTCTATGTATAGGCACACCTTATATCCCTGCTAAAGCTAAAGTCCTGTTTTGATAAGATCCTCCGGTCTTCTCATCTATGCCGCAACTGTGGATCTTCTGGCGGAGGATTTCTTGTCACCGGAAGGGCTTAGCATGTCCAAGAAACAGAAGCTTTCGGGAGTCCTGTTCATTTTCTTGGGGGGTGAGTCTTTTTTTTTTTTTGTCAAGAAAAAAATCATTTCCCACATCCGCTTAGTGAGAGCTCAACCAGACTGACTTTGATACGACCAGCCATCGGGATGTCGATTGTAGGAGCCTTTGCCTAAGCTGGTGGTAGCGAAATAGCATGGATGGAAGAGGGTACAAAGTTAAAAATAAATATAAATTAAAAAAAAAAAAAAAACGTCAAAAACAATGACCTTTTTCCAGGCCATTATTCGGCAATTATCAAACCAGCAAAGGACATTGTGAGAACCAACACTTTTCTTGTCAAACTATTCAAAAAGTCAAAATGAGAACTATGAGAACTGTATCCTATTTGCTCCTGTACCTGTACATGTACATACATTGTTACATGGATAAGTTAACTAAGTTAACTAGTTAGTTAGTTAAGTTAGTTAACTAACGTATTCTACAAGCGAGCGGGACATACAAGCTATCGAGACACCCCAACCAAAACGCGTAGGCTCTTAAACCACTATACACTTCAATCATTCATTATGCCCCCCAAACGCTC
>JAFEJD010001330.1:0-13480 GCA_018296065.1 Blastomyces percursus | reverse complement strand
GGGGAGGAGGTAGGGTTATTTATATTGGGGAGTAGACGTGCTTTTCTCTTTGGTTATTTATTGTTTACCTGTGTACATACGAAACGTGTATGTACGGGAAGACAAGGTTGGTTGGTTTGTGACCGCAAGGGCGAAACCCCTTTTTTGAATACATTAACATCCCCTCAAAAATCCGCGGAGAAGGGGCGGGGGACATTGAGATGCGCACCCAAGGTGAAAAGAAACAAGAAGAGAATGAAACCTACGCAACATGGATATGGATACATTTTATCTATACCGATATCGTGGCCCCCCCAAGGCCCACGGCATCCCTCCCCTGCCCCAATTCGTTCACCGGTATCCTTTTTTTTATCGGTGCATAAGGTGGCTGATCCTGCTTCCTCCCTCCCTCCCTTCCTCTCCGCCTTGGCCCTCATAACACCTTCTAACTCCCAACCCCCAACCCCCCTAAATCCCTACCGTTCGAGATTCCTGTATGGAAGCTGGCGATTGGGTTGGGTTTCGTTCCTCTCACTCGATGCCGATACGCTCAATATATGTAAATGTGAGCCGCTAACTCGGGGCAGGGGGGATGGGGACGGGAATCCTCGAATGTGCTCACCCACCCAGCCAGTTGCGGTAGGTGGTGGGGAAATGCCGACTCAATCCCCACGCTACAGGCGTTCGTGCCGTGTGGTTCTTGAAAGAAAAATTTTTGCTGTTGTTGTGTATTAGATATGACCGAAGCACTATGCACGCAATGGTGTAGAATTTGGAAATAAAGATGGACTACCGTAGATGTATGTACAATGAACCCATTTTTCTTTCGCATTGCGGATTGCTGGGTGGTTTTGATTGGATGTACGTTTTTGGACAAACGAGTATGGCGAGGCGTCCTAGTTATAGATATTTATTTTCTCCTTATGCCTAATGTAAATATATAGAATAGCACCGTACAAAGGACAAACCCAAAGAAAAAGCGTAAAAATAAAATAAATGAATGCTGTTTACTAAATAATTCAAGGGTCAAAAATAGTGCTAGTTAATCAAACAAATATTTGAACTGCGAGTATCGCTGACTCCGTGTGTTCAATTAAGCCGGTTAGGTTCTCAGCCGGCGGAACTTCTCTACGCGCTGCCTCCTGGTATTCGGGATGATCCTCCCACAACAGACAATCGAGGCCAGGTAGGCTACAGTAAATTCTCCCCAAACGGCCTCGAAATCCGGTCTCAGGTCCATTCTACTCTGACCACTTCATATGCTAGGCCTTATATTAACGAATTCCTTTCGTAACGGTATTTTAAAACGGGCCCGAGGCCTGGCTGACTATCCAACCATATGGAATGAGTATTCGGTTCTTGTTCTTGCAGAAACCCCACGCTACACCACGGCCCTGATAGAGATATATGTCATATAGGTGAGATTGCATGATGGGGTAGCGGTGTGGTCTAGAACAAAATTTTGCGGCCGTCCTTTTGCGCCTGTTCCTACTCGTTCCTTGCCGTTTGTTTCTTTTCTTTTCTTTTCTTTTTCTTTTTTGGGTGACAGATTCTTTAAGTTGGTAGGAATTGAGAAATGGGCCGGGGTTTGTCATGAAAAATGGGAGTTATCACGCGACCGGGCTTTTTCTTTCTTTTCTTTTTTCTTCTTCTTTGATAATTAGGTGGGATTGGTTAGATAGAATTTTGTAAAGTGAAGCCACCGTTTGATTAAACCCCAGCGGGAGAGTCCAGAGTAAAGGAAGCTTATCCGGAGACAGTAAGCTTTGCTGGATAGGACTAGGGACAGAAGGTTGGATGGCTGATTGGTATGTTGTGCATGATGCTTTTCAAATTATAAGTGTAAACGGGGCGGAGAGGGAATTGAGTTGCGGTGAGTGTGGAGTCCATGATGTGGTCCCCGTCCATGCTGTTCCTGAATTTGGGGGGGGCGTTATTTTGTCGGCGCACTGGCGGAATAACGACCCATAGCAGCTTTTTCGCGGAAAAGAAAGGGTTGGGTTCCGCTAAATTCTTTTGCTCGTATCGAAATAAGGACTAATCAGGAGGAGTGATTCGGATTATTCGCTTGAAATGCACAACACGAAAACCCCACTCGATTGGTGTTCTTGTATATGTATCAGGATATCGGTGTATGAACGTGACGGAGATGGATCACAATCAGCATCGGGACAATAGAAACCCCCATTCACCAGATCGGAGGCTTGCATGGGCTACTCTGTTCTAGCTGCGTAGTTGTATCATCTCCTCAAGGGCTAAACTGATAAGATCAAAAGAATAGCGGAAATAGTGTAAATCCATCCAACTATCACCCGGTTACTCCCTTTCTTCCATTGAATCCTTCGCTCAGTGTAGGAGGAACCTTCCGCACGTTTCCCATCATCACTCCCTTCATCAAGGGGTCCTCGGAGATTCCTCCTCCTCCTCCCGCTCCCGCTCCCGACCCCGATTCCGGAGCCAGCAACGGCCAGGAACCCCGCGCTAGGCGACGCAGGAGTCTTGGCATGCCAAGCCATTTCCGCTGCTCAGGCCGCTCCTCTTCATGCATGACGACGTTGGCCTTGCTTCGCATCAGGCCATCAAGCACTGTGATTGGCTCCTGGGACGTTGTTCTGACGCCTCTGCTGCAAAAGTCGGCGTCATCGGGTGCTTGGATCGGCGCGGCGGTGGATCACGTGGCCATTATTACTCCCGCTATCCAATGGGAATGAGGCTTAGAGTTCCTGGCTTTGGGGGTGACGGCGAGAGAGGACGGGCTGAGGGATGACAAGAGGCAGGGGATAGCAGACGAGGCCGCCGAGGGAGTTGATTAAATCTCCTAACGAGAGTTCAAACGAGTAGATCGAAGGCGGAAAACGGAGAAAAAGACCTGGAAGAATAGGTTGAGAAGCCCTGGTACATTTTCTGAGTAATAATCATAACATTCTCATAGCCACCACGCCGGGTTTCCGAGACTTGGTACAACCCACTCTCACCACCATTCAGTCAGACCCGACGTGGCGACCTCGAAGGCCCTGGCACGTGGAGGAGAATTTAAAACGGCCTGGGGCGGCGAAGACAAACCGCCAAGGCACACTAACAGTCTTCACGACTTCGAGACGCCAGCAGCCAGGATCATGGGTGATAACATCCAGCCGACGAACCGCCTCGAACGGTCATGATGGAGACCAGCTGTCCACTATCATTATTTTCCTGGAAAACGAGGCACAATTTATTATGCATGCGCCAAACAGAAAACAAAAAAAGCTGCCCGGGTTGGGTTTGCTAGCGTGGAAACTTTTACAACCCACCATGGCCGCCGACTCAGACAGTGATTGGCCAATCGATATATTCAAAATCCTCTGCCAGCCTACCAGTCTACTTGGGGATGATGATCAAAGAATGTGCTTGTGGGGTGGTGGGTCACACAATCCCATTGAGTAAGAGAATTGAAGAGGCTCTGGAGTCTTGAGCCCTGGAGCAGTGAGCCCTGAGTAGTGAGCACTGAGTAGTGAGCACAGAGGGTCGTGGGGGCAAATGCTTTAGAAACCTCAAGCGCTGAGATCGGTGCAGTTCTACCCACCTGCCCCGGAAGTGCAGGCTATTTTGGCGGAACTCGCCAAGGACCAAGGCTTCCCACTGGTCAGGACGGCTTGCGCTATCCATGGCTCTTGTCTGAAGCCAAGAACTTTAAGACCGCGGCGGAGAGGGGGCGATTTCATCATAGGAAATGCCTGAGCATTTTTGTTATCAGGGCTTGATACGTGAGAAGGAATCCCGGAGGGCGATTGTATAAAGCCGACGATGTTCCCCCTAGGTCTCGCTGGTTCGTTGCACGCACCAGGCATTCCTTTCCCTTCTATAGTAAGAATAACTAATATCAAACTCTTTTAACTTTCCTCCACATTAGATTTGACGTCAAAGAGGAAACTGCTATTCATTTGTCATCATTCCTTCGTTCTTCCCTTCTTTGCCTTCTTCGAAAGGCAGGTGTAAAGATTGATCGATACATTGGCATCACGCTGCAGCTCTATATATGATATCCAGGGATATTAATGAGACTGGCTCACCTATAGTCGCTGATATTGTCTAGCTGTATCATCCTATTGTCTTGTTAGGCTTGCTGCTATCTAGACTTTCCATCTGGTGGGTCATCCACTTTCCCGACTCTTAACAGCCTTCAGATCGTACTAATTATAGTGCTTTTCGCCCCGTGCTTCCAGATCTATATACCGAATGGGTCTACTGACCCAACATCTTTTGGTTATTCAAGTTCCAAATCTCACCACGCCTCTTTTTGGGCCATTCTACGTTTCTACTTCGCTTGATTACGGCTAATATCCCGGTTGCGAATCTGCTCATTCGTCTTAACGCCTCTTTTCCATATTAATCTATTTACGGCAGACACGATCACCAACCGATCACATTTACTTTAGTGCCTACCCGTTCAAAGGAAATAAACACAAGTTACATACATCATACGAAGGTCTCTGCGCGATGGGAGGCTCCAAAGAGCATGCTAAACAAGAGTATGAGAAACATCCTTTTCTGCTCTCTATCGATGAGGTTACCCAGATCCTTAATACGAACACGGAAACTGGCCTATCCGATGTCAACGTCGTGAAACTCCAAGAAGAGTATGGGCCCAACCGCTTGCATGGGGAGGGGGCAGCGAGGTGGTATACTCTGCTGGGGAAACAAATTTCAAATGCCATGATCCTGGTACGTCTCTTCTCATTCCTAAATCCACTTGATTCTTGTTGCGTCATATTCCCACTACTATTCCACCATGGCTTTCGGGACCCGTCCGCCATCTGAATGTCATTGTTCATCCATTATTGCAGCCGCGTTTCACTCGTTTAAGTCTCTACTTTGTCATCTAGTAGTTGTGTGGTGTATTTTGCCATGTGCTCTTAGATGAATGGTGTGGAGGGCCGAAAAGAACGTAGTGCGCCCAACAACTGGTCGTAGATGACCTTTATTTCTGTGTTGACTACATGATCCTCAACCCCTCCTAATACCCCGAGACCCTTCACTGCTACTATTGCCGTCTTATCGCATTGGATTTTTCTGGAGCTTCATTGTGCACAACCATGTTTTGGGAACTATATAGTAATTTGTATTTTTCGGACCAGGTCCTCGTTTTAGCCATGGCCCTCTCATTCGGTGTTTCCGACTACGTTGAAGGAGCAGTGATCACCGCTGTTATCGTGATAAATGTCGCTGTCGGTTTCTACCAAGAATTCAAGGCGGAAAAGAAGATGGAGTCTCTCCGCTCCCTCTCCTCGCCATCCGCCACCGTAATTAGAAATGGCCATGAGATAACCATACCATCCGGCGAAGTTGTACCCGGCGATATTGTTCAGGTCAAAATGGGAGACACCATTCCTGCTGACCTTCGACTCTTCGACGCCATGAATCTCGAGTGTGATGAGAAGATCCTAACAGGTGAGGCTGTTCCAGTGGCTAAGGAAATCGATTTCAACCCCAC
Source organism: Blastomyces percursus (assembly GCA_018296065.1). Lineage (NCBI taxonomy): Eukaryota > Fungi > Ascomycota > Eurotiomycetes > Onygenales > Ajellomycetaceae > Blastomyces > Blastomyces percursus. The sequence continues at coordinate 8,031 of JAFEJD010001330.1, read as the reverse complement.
CGGAACTGAGCTGGAGACCGGTGTTGGAGACCGCCTGAACATGGCATACTCGTCTGCAACTGTCACCAAAGGCCGTGGTCGCGGCATCATCGTTTTCACTGGCATGTACACCGAGATCGGTAAAATTGCACAATCTATGCAAGGTAAACAGCGCAAAGCTGGTCGTTCTATGTCTCGAAAGAAGCATGGTAACATGCAACCATTCAAGGGTGGTGCTCTTCGTGTCTGGGACGGCATTGGCAAATTCCTTGGCCTCACGGAGGGGACGCCATTACAGATCAAGCTCAGCAAATTGGCCTACGTACTATTCGGATGCGCTCTCTTGCTTGCTATTATTGTCTTCGGTGTTAATCGCTTCGACGTTACAAGCGAGGTGGCCATCTACGCCATTTCCACAGGTATTTGCTGAAATCCAGATCTCACATTTTAACTGCAGAATGATTTGTTCTTTACTAATATTTTATCTTACCTTTTCCTTAGGTATTGCTATTATTCCTGAGTCCCTTATTGCTGTTCTAACAATCACTATGGTTGTTGGTATGACCCAGATGAGAAGGCGGAAAGTGGTTGTCCGGCAACTAAGCGCTCTTGAGGCTCTGGGCGGTGTCACTAATATCTGCTCTGACAAGACGGGAACACTTACCCAAGGCCAAATGGTTACCCGCAAGGCCTGGATTCCTGGCGTTGGTATTTATAGCCTCCAAAAGTCCGATGATGCCACCAATCCCACTCGAGGGACTATCACTTTAGAGAAACCTCCAGCTTCGAAGCAGGAGGCAGAACTGGAGCAGGAGCGCAAGCGTGCTGAGCAGGACGCGCTGCGTTCTACAGCTGGCTTAAAATTCGATATCCCTGCTGAGAAAGAGGAACGTGACCAACGTCGCAACGAGGAACGCAACGAAGGGCCGTCAGAAAAGGCGGACGATGCTGAGGCGACTGCGCTTCCTGAGATGGTCCCAGAACTCGAGGCATTTGTCCAATCAGCCGCGCTGTGTAATTTAGCAACTGTTCGCCATGATCCAGAAGCTGACAGCTGGCAGACCATGGGTGACCCTACAGAGGTTGCACTCCAAGTGTTCTCTCACCGATTTGGTCTTGGAAAAAAGACTCTCGAAACCGAACTGGGCTGGAAGCAACTAGCCGAGTATCCCTTTGACAGTAGTGTGAAGCGTATGACAGTTATATACCGCCACAACGGCGACCCTGGAACCATTGTTTTCACGAAAGGTGCTGTCGAACGGATCCTTGACCTTTGCACCACCGTTGGGATGGGAGACAAGGAAGAACCCATGACTCCAAAACTCAAGGAAGATATCCTTGAGCAGATGGACTTCCTTGCTGGACAGGGTCTTCGTGTGCTTGGAATCGCACGGAAACCTGGCCCTGGTGAAGTTGATCCTCATTCGCAAATCCCCCGAGAGGAAATCGAGAAAGATTTGACACTTCTCGGTCTGGCTGGTTTGTACGATCCCCCTCGATTGGAAACTAAGGATGCCGTTAAAGGTATGTTTCACCAAATATATTTTATCTCACTTAACATTGAGACAGTCACTGACTTCGTTCCTAGAATGTACCATGGCTGGAATTCGTGTTCACATGCTTACTGGTGATCATCCATCAACCGCTACAGCCATTGCAAAGGAAGTTGGAATCCTTCCACGCAACCCAGGAGCGTTATCAGCGGAAGAGGCCAAGTCTTTGGTGAAAACAGCAGCAGAGTTTGACGGCATGACTGATGAGGAAATCGATGCCTTGCCTTCTCTCCCCTTGGTAATTGCACGGTGCGCCCCTGATACAAAAACTCGAATGATCGCTGCTCTCCATCGTCGCCGCCGATACTGTGCCATGACTGGAGACGGTGTGAATGACGCTCCATCACTCAAAGCTGCCGATGTTGGTATCGCTATGGGCATGGCTGGCTCAGATGTCGCTAAATCCGCTTCTGACATTGTGCTCACAGATGATAATTTCGCTAGCATTGTCAATGCAATTGAGGAAGGTAGACGCATGTTTGAAAATATTCAGAAATTCATTCTTCATCTCCTCACTTCTAACGTGGGCGAAGTTGTACTCCTTATTGTCGGTCTTGGTTTCCAGGACAAGTCAGGGGTTTCGGTTTTCCCGCTCTCACCGCTGCAGATTCTCTGGATTAACATGTTGACATCTTCATTCCCTGCGTTTGGCCTTGGTCGCGAAAAGGCCTGTGCCTCCGTGATGCATCGCCCACCGCATGATGCCAAGAAAGGTGTCTTCACTTGGCAAATCATCGCTGACATGATGGTCTACGGTGTCATAATGGGAGCCTGTACGCTTCTCACGTTCGTCATTGTGGTATATGGTGTGGGGAATGGACAAGAGGATCTAGGACTCGATTGTAACGGTTCGTCCAATGATAGCTGCAATGTCGTCTTCCGTGCCCGTGCTGCCGTCTTCGCTGAACTCACATGGCTCATCCTCATCTCTTCATGGGAATTTAAACACCTTCGCAACAGCATGTTCAATCTTGATCCCCTGCGTGATCGTAGCGAGGACCGTTTCCCCTCATTCCCATTCTTCCACGACGTATATGAGAACAGATTCCTTTTCTGGGCTGTGGTTATCGGGTTCGCCTCAGTCTTCCCTGCAGTCTATATCCCCGGCCTAAACACGCAAGTTTTCAAGCACCGTGGTATTACCTGGGAATGGGCACTGGCATTTGGATCCATATTTATATTCGTGCTTGGCGTGGAGGCGTGGAAGCTGGTAAAACGCAGGACCGGCTGGTTCGCGGAAGGAGAAGACTATGGCGCTGGGGCTGGATTGGGCCTGCGGCGACGCTGGCCAAGCCACGAGTTGGGACTCAGACAGGGATTCTTCTCCTTTGCTCGCACGCTGACGAAGGGAAGCGAGAAGAGCTTTGGTCCGGAGAGTGAGAGGTCCAGTGTTACTGCGAGAGATGGCAATAGTGGTCGTGTGCGGAACGCCCATGCACATGTTCCTGCCCCGCGACGAGTAAAGGAGGAGGTCTGAGGATGTAGAAAAGAGATATGATATTTGTCATACCTCTAAACACTTGACTTTTAACGATTTTATTTTTTTTCCCCCATTTCCATATTTCCTATGATATGCGATTTCTTTGTTCAGGATACCTTAAGCTGTCGCCAATTGGTTTATTTTTTAAAGTTGATTCTCCCTACAGCGCGAATTTGCCATCAGGAGTTGTTTTTTACAAAAGCGTGAGTAGAATCATGTTGATTGTTGAAGAAAATACTCGTTTCTAGATAAATGCGCTCGTCTTTTTATTTTTATTTTATTTTTTTGGCCAGTTAGATATGAATCTAGTTCCTATATACGATAAATAATCCATATAAGATCATTGAGTTAAAATTTAATTATCGCTAGCACTTTGTCGTGCGACTTGGGCAGCACGCAAACCCACTTTCCTCTGAACTCCTCCACGCTCAAGCGCCAAGGAAAAGGTCCACGGGCAGAGACAATAGGACAACTTCCGCCCCACCGATGCGATACAGCCCGCATCTCAAGACTCAAGAGGGGTACGGATGGGAGTGGATAGCGGCCACAACCAGGAATATGCACACCCACATCAGGGGTCCCGGAGGATTTGGGAACGCTCGTGCAGACAGACTTGTAGACTTTAGACTGCAGCTAGCACCCGCACAATTTCTGAATCAGTGGGCTCTCCCGCGCCCTGGATTGGCTGGAAGAGGGAAGCACTTCGGGGAAACACATAGTGTGAACGCGGATTGCAATGATGGAGATGCTCGCTCCCAATATTTGCTCTTCTGGCAAACGGGCGAAGGGATCAGCCGAACCAGATACAGTCGGTCGGGGATCTTCCCCGCAGAATGCAGGGTCAAAGCTCAAGCTCAGTCTCGGCCCATCTTTGCGCGGGAGCCTGCAAGAAATACATAGTAAGGCCGCTCCGAGCTTCCAAGATTGGGCTAGTCTTATGCATTTCCTTAAAGGAACGCCCAAAAGAAAAACACGGCCGGGGTATCGACGTTTGCAGCAGGGGGGCCGATAAACCCATTATGAACGAGCGGCGTCGTGTTTATGGTTGCATCGTGCGGTCCCAGAAATTGATCATCTGCGGAACCGTTGAACCGATTGATAGGCGCAAGTGAGCGTGGAAGGATCCGTATTGGGAATGCAGGCCATGTACATGTACATGTACATGTATGTGTGTGGTATTATTGATTTTGTTTTATGCGGGGAAGGATTTCTGGAAACGAATTAGAAATAATAATGCGGGTGAGCCCACTGTAGCTATCGCACTCTCGTAGGATTCCTAGCAGTTAAATTTTTACCCCGGGTGCGTTCACCGTTCAATCCAGAGCAATTCGTCCTACACTTTTGGGCCCTTGGGCTTTCTGTATCCTCCAGCGTCAAAGAAAGGATGAAGCCTTCCGACGCATCTCGTTCCCCCTGGGAAATCCTAGGGCCGCTGCTCACCAGTGCACTATCGCTGTCCCTGCTCAGCCAGCCCGCAAGAGCCATGCCAATTGAAGATAAACTTGGCGCGAATGGTGGCCATCACCAACCCAATGACCCCTTTGCGGTTCTAGATCCAGAACCGGTTCAACCCCGATAATATGACCCGGGACGACTGGAAGTCTCCCCCCGGTACCAATTGGGCGGACCCGACCAGAAGGGGTTCATTGCGCAACTTCAACATCGTCCTAGTTACTATCGATTACCCGAACATGCCATTCGCCATTCTCCAGAAACCCGGGTCAACCGTTTTCGGCAACCCACAGCCAAATGCGCCTACTGGGCTTACGCGTGAGAAGGTGCCTGACTTTTACCGCGATTTCCTTAACAAACCCAGTGAGGTCAACCACGGACACACGCTCCATGAGTACTAGATGACTGACTCTATGGGTCGTTATGGCGTCGACCTCACTGTATTTGGCCCTTATGAACTGCCATTGAAGTCATTCCAATACGGCAACGACAAGCGGATGAACGACGGAGCATGCCCGACGGGCGAGACGTGCGAAATCGAGCTGCGCATCGACGCTCTTGGTGCCTGGCGCGCGGATGTTGGTAACGAACAGCAGAGTCCTTTGAACTTATCTTCATCCTTTCCGCTGGCCAGTACGAGTCGGCCACATGGCAAGAATTTGGCGAAATACACTTTCAGACCCGGAAGACGTCACCGATGAGTTTGGCCCTCCCACGTCGGTCGATCCAAACTTCGCAAAAGCTCGCTATGTAGACTGGGCGTCGTGGGCCGCGGCGTCTACCATCTGATGGAAAATCATCGACCCAGAGCGAGAGTTATGGTATGGGCGTGTTTGCCCACGAGCTCAGTCACTTGCTTGATATTGGTGATAATTGCAACAATCCCTATGGGAAACCACAGTGACGGTCTTATACTGGACTTTGGTCTATGTTGTTTCGCGGCAGTTTCAATGGCCCCGGAGGGCCCCACTCTCACTAGATGATCCCTCCCACTTAGGGAGGTTCCATGGGTTCACTCCACACCCTCCGCGATAAGGTTGAGCTCAAGCTGATCGACAACGAAAATCTCGTTCGGTTATCGCGCGAGGGATTGCTCAAATCAGGCACTGTTGTGGTCCGTTTAACAGCCCGATGGGTCGTTCCAGGCAAGGGCGATCTGATGGGTATTCGCATTGCAATGGATAGCGACAAGTCACCAGCTTGTGATCCGGATACTGATCCATTCTGCGACGGAGGTGTCTATAATGGCTATGACGTTGAGGTCATCGACCGCATGGGTCCTGACTCCTTCACTCCGGATTCAGGGATGATGATCAGCAAGATCAAGGCTGAGTCTCGAGGAACTTACCAGTGGACCATTGACGCGAACCCTCAGGATCTAAGGGTTGTTGACTTCTATATACCAGATGGCACACCAGCAATGGTCAGTCTCGGCGACTACTGTCAATTGGCGGATGCGCTGTTCCACGCTGGTACCCGTTCTGGCAGTGAGTACGAGTATGTTGACAAAGCCAATGGGCTGCATTTCTATATAATCGACATTCAGCGCGACAGGAAGGGCATCCTTTCGTACACGGTTGCTGTCCGGCCACTCGACAAAAAAGACTCCCATAGGCGCGGCGTCAAAATCAACAGGGGCCAAGTCAAACCGATGCGCGGCAACAAGCCAACATACAAGGGAGTAACCTGCTCGTTCAAGCTCCGCAACACTGGTTCCTACTCACCTGCTAGCGGCGGAAAGCAGCAGCACTCTCAGGACATCTCTGAGGATCTGAAATCGGATGTATACCGGCTTAAAGCTCTGTCAAACGCAAAGGCTGGAAGGTCGAGCTGCCGAACGCGCTGACCACAGCTAAGGTTGAACAATGGACGACAGTGGATGTTGCCGTCGCTGCGGACAAGTGGGCTACGTACGATGCCGAAGTCAAGCTGACAGCGACATCGGAATCAGATTCCTCCGTCGTTGAATCTGCGGTTTGCCGGGTGAGAAAGTACATGTACTAGCGGTGGGCTTGGGCCAGCCAGATTTCTTCTTCTTAATACCGGAGAAACATAAGTTTGCAAGTTCTTGTACATAAATAAATGAACAAATCCGTATGTTTATAAGGGAATAACTCGAAGAAGTCCTGAAAATTCTTAGGAGAAATCCTCGAATATAATAAACATAATAGGGAGAAGAGACCCCCTTGGAGGAGGAAATCTCTCCAATATTTTCCCTAGGGTTGCACACAGCATCGTAACTATCTCCAATATTAGTAGTTGTTTCAGAAAATAGCAGGTGAGACTTATTCATAACCACCCACTCATCATTGTCATGTATTTACGGTTGAAGCAGCAACATAATTGCCTCCCAAGTTGACCCAACGTTGGGCGCTTTGCTTGGAGACAGAGAGTTGTAGATGGCGAGAAATGCCGAGGTGCTATTTAACCAGGGCACATGTTTGCCATGTTTGCATCCCAACATCGAGCAAACCGCGAGATCAACAGGTCGGAGTCTGCGGAGAGCAGCAATTGAACGACAACAGCAGTCCTTGTTCTTACTTATACTTAGTTGGGCGACATTGCGCTTCTAGAGGTATGTGATATGGCTCATTCCCGGCCTCCAACCTGCCGACCAATAGCTAGTCTTAACATCATATTTGCACATTCAACCATACTCCTAATATTCGAACGCATATTTCAAGCTTCATTCCAAATATATGTAACTCTTGATATAGCAAGCTAATCAAGCTCCCAAGGACTCTATCCCCTCATCCTATCCGGTGTGAAAAGAACTATTCTGTACGGCCACAGAGAAATGGCGCTCAACCCCCTCCGCCCCTCTGCGGCTGCTGCGCGGAACCTTACCCTCCTCCGCCATGCCCCGAGGGGCACCACCATCACCACCACCCAGCTCGACAGAGCCCGCCACCACTCCTCATCCGCCTCCTCCGTATCTTCAGATGAAATCACCCATTTCTCATGTCTCGCCAGCAGCTGGTGGGATCCGCTGGGCCCGTCGCGCATCCTCCACCTCATGAACCCGCTACGCCATGAATTCATAGCGTCCTGCATTGCCGAATCCAATCCACGCTCTGACACCTCTCCCCCCTCTTCTTCCTCCTCATCATCCGACCCTTACAATAACAAAGATGAGGACACAAACAGAAACACAGCATCACCCCAAGGCCTCCGATACCTAGACATAGGCTGCGGCGGCGGCATTTTCGCCGAATCGCTCGCCCGCACAATCCCACCTGCGTCCCCCGCAAGCCAAAACAGCACAAATACAGGTACAAGCGCGACAGCCACAACCCTATCCCCCGTAACCCACGCCTCCTCCATTCTAGCCATCGACCCATCCCCCGTAATGATAAAGATCGCAACCGCACACGCCCGCGCCGATCCCCTCGTCTACTCCCATCTCCTATCAGGCCGGTTCAAATACGAGAATACAAGCCTAGAAGCGCTCCTCCATAGCCACTCCCCCTTCCCCCCCCTGTCTCTTAAACAAATCTCCCAGCCCACGAGACAGGCAAAAATCTCGAATCCCGACCTCCTCTTACAAAAAAAAAAAACGTACACCAT